>BPLS01022655.1:0-14384 GCA_019656275.1 Rhododendron kiyosumense
AATGGGTATTAAATGTGTCCTCGATCTCTTTCTCTCTTCCTGCATTTGTGCTCTTGACCACTAGTTGTTGACTCACTTTGGCTTCTCCGCTCCTTAACGTATGCATTGCAAAAGAAACCCTATATTGATAAGTGATCTGTAGTCTGCCTCCACATGCACAGCAGCTCAGCTACTTAATGAAAGAAATCCAAAATATTGTTATATATAGGATGATTCTATCTTTTTTTTGGGTCAAAAGGAAATTCATTTGGAATCCTATCTACCTATACCTACTAATTAAAGAGCATGATCAATTTTACTTATTCGAGTAAGGTAAATTGCTTATGCGTGTAAAAGTTGAAATAAGAAATCTTGTTTGGGGTTACCCGAGCGTACTTGTTCAGTGTGACAATGAAACTACATGGTGCTACAAGCTAGCACAAAATACGGATATGAAAACATTAGGCATTACGTGATTTGTAAACATCTGTTGATATGAGGTTGAAAATTATTTATCTTCAAAGTATTTAATGATAAGTGGGTTTCAATTCAATATTAATTTATTTTTACTTTTTTTCTCCATAGTATATATCCCAAAATTATATATATCAACCAATATTTGATTAACGTAATTTTCGACGTCATATGCTTGATGATCTTGACAAATTCTAAACAATAAACGATCTCGATCAGCTAGTTGGAGGTCAGAAAAACGGTCTGAACTCTACCCTCGGAATCCATTTGAAACACTGGAGAGGAGCTAGATCTTTAAGGCCCCGTTTGTTAAAGCTCCTGGGAGTTGGGATTGGATTACTAAGCCGAAGGGATTAACAATACTGCGTTTGGTTTCTAAAATTGGTTCGAATTCGTAGTCTGTTGGGATAATGAATTCGGGAATTATGGGGTATTAGCAATACCCCGTGGGACTTGGTGTTCATTGTCCGAACCCAACCCCTTCTCATTACCAATCCCTTCTCATTACCAATTTTTTCTATCAATCCAATCTCATCATCTAATCCCATCTCAAACAAACATGATATTAATAATCCCATCATCTAATCACATCCTAAACAAACATACTCATTATTAATCCCTTCTCATTACTAATCTCATCTCCTTACGAATCCCAATCTTAATCCCATCTCCTTACGAATTCTATCCATCTATCACTGTTATCAAATGGGACCTAAAAAAAACAAAAAACAAAAAAAAACAAAATTTGACAAAATCCAAAAGTTTGATGAAAACCAAGTGAAGTAATAATCTCGTAAATTTCAAGTGTCCACGGTTTACGCGGTCAAAAGAGATAACCCATGAAACAGCCCGATCGTCAAAACGCCGTAATACAAGCATGACGCATCCGCACGTGAAACCCCTAATTATTAATGTTATTTGACTTTCACCATCACCAATGTGGGGTCTCTCACTCTCACGTGTGCATGACACATAGACACCCTGTAGGTGTCAAATCGATCAGGCTAACATGGCACAACACATTTAAATGTGGCACGGCACAGCATGGGTATGATTTTTGACAGGCTCAGCATGGGTCCGACACGGTTTTAGCTAAACACAGACACAGCACGATTCTAGTCGAGCATGAAAGGCATGGAAAAACAAATACTAAATTCCAATTTTATTAAATAAATTGACTCGCAATGTTATTAATTAAGGTAAAAATATAATATAAGGTAAAAATAGTAAACAAGGCATTTTAGATTTGTAATTTCACTAAATAGGCACGCTTGGGCACGGGAATGTGTGCTTTTCGGGAAGATTTTTTTTGGATGAAAATTGGTCAGCAATGTGACAGCACGAGCACGGCATGATACGACATAATTAAAAAACGGCACAACACGATTGGGAAACAGTAAATACTATGAGTGAGTTTTTCCTATTGACTAAATACTCCCCGTTTCAAAAATCTTCTTAAAAAATAAGTATTTATCTTTATTTTGGAACTTCTCAAAGAAAAATAAGAATGGTTGTTCCACAAAATCCAAATAAGCAGCTTATTTCACATTTCAAACTTAAAAATAATGTAAATGAAAAAATAATTTTTCAATTTCTTTTGCACCATATTAAAGATCTGAATGAAATTTATCAAATAAGATCCATACCATATTAAAGATCTGAATGAGATCTATCAAATAAAATCCATATTGATAGAAAAATTATTTGCGTAAGTACATAATTTTTTAGCTTGGAATTACTTTCTTAAGAAATAAGTAGTTATTCACCATTTTGTAAAACATGCCTTATTATTAGACAAAAAATAAGTTTTTATTCACGTTTTAAAACGGACCCTTGTTTTTACGAATTTTTAGATAAATTATTCTACTCATTTATACGAATTAAAATATCATTTAGTAAAAATGACTTAACTATATTTTCATAAATCTGAAGACAAAAAATCGGATCCGGGGCTCTACTGCGCCCCAATGGCAGCAGCCCCTACCCAGTGATATCAAACGCCACCGTTTTGGGTGGAAAAAAAATCGAAACCACCAATTTGTAATCCTATGAAGTAGAAACGTGATTTTGAGGGCTTTAAAGACAAAATTTGATTATACCTCTTTAGAATAATATGATCAAAATAATAAGATCTTCACACCTGTTTAAACGGATTAAAAATTGGAGTACTTAATTTTTTAACCATATTTTTTAATATATAAACTGTCTCAAAACAAAAAATTAAGTGCTCAAATTTTTACCCGTTTGAATCAATGTAAAGATCTTGTTATTCTGATCATATTATTCTAAACCGTTGTAATTCATTTTTATCTTTAGAGCTCTCATATTAAGCATATGCTCCTTATTTAGGATTCTGTAGAGCAGAAATGTGATTATGAGAGCCCCATAAATAAAAATTAATTATGACCCTTTAGAATAATATGATAAAAATAACAAAATCTTTGCATTGATTCAAACGGAGTGAAAATTTCTATCACTTAATTTTTTGTTTTGAGACAGTTTATATATTAAAAAATATGATTAAAAAATTAAGTACTCCAATTTTTAATCCGCTTAAACAGATGTGAAGATCTTATTATTTTGATCATATTATTCTAAAAAGGCATAATCAAATTTTGCCTTTAAAAACTTCAAAATCACGTTTCTGTTCCATAAGATTACAAATAGGTGGTTTTGATTTTTTTTTCACCCAAAACGGTGACGTTTGATCACTGGGTAGGGTCTGCTGCCCAATGGGGCGCAGTAGAGTCCCCGGATCCCAAAAAATCTAGCGAAAACTCACCCCAACATAGTAACATCCTATCGTCACCGGGGAAAAAAAAAAGTACATAAAAAATTGCTAGCCAGCTAATTGCTGATGTTGCCTTTGCGTAAACTCCTCTTGACTTTATCTTTGCTGCTGTTCTCTCTGTCTCTGTCGCTGTTGTCTGCGTCTGGGTGCAGAAAGCAAGGATTATTATACTAATTTAGTATTATGTTCACAGATCCCAATTAGGTAAAGTTTGATTCTTTAATTAGTAGTAATTAAATCACTCCCAAACTTGCGGCATTAGGCATTGGACAATGTCTAATGACTTTTTTTCCCCGTCTAGGCTTTGTCTGACCAATGCGTGTGACTTCTTCACCTTTTACTTAATTAATAATGAGAAGTGATACAATACACACCTCTTATTTGGATGCGTATCATATACACCCTTATTTAAATACACCATAATGTTATAATTCTCAAGACGTTATGAATCTATTGCTAGAAAATTACGAATCATATTAATGAAAAGTTACAAATTTTTAGTGTAAAAGTTATTATATGAAATAAAATATTATGAATGATCGGTTCTACAAATAATTTTTTATGAGGTGACATAATATAAATTACACAATAAATGCATATAGTACACATTTAAAGGGATATGTGTTGAAGACTTTCCCTTAATTTTATAATACTAACCTCTATGATCAATTTTCTATGACTAATATGGAGTATTACGAGTAGTTTATATTTAAGTTTGGGTCTATCTTCGACTTGGGATTTGAGATCTGTCGCACATGATATAAGACATCGCATTACCTATTTGATCGCCCAACTATATCACTGTTCATGATCTTTTTGACAGATTTTAACGCAAGTGTGATTAATTAGTCAACTTTAAGCCCTTAATTTTATAAACACTATTATTAGTCTGTTGATTCGACCTTTTAATCTCCTTATTTAGTTATGCACGCAACATGGACCTAACTCCTAGAAATAAACACTAGAAATCAAAAAGGAAAAGAAAGTTGGTAGCCAGCATAAATTCTGGCCCCATTTTTCCCACATTTTTATCTAGTATTTTTAATACCTTGTTCTCTTTGCTTTTTAAAAAGCATCTTTCAAAAATTCCCCTTTAGATTTTTCTAAATTTTTCTTACTTTCAACATTTCTCTCTTTATTTCTCTCCACTTATTACCCATACTATTGTTTAAAAAAAAAATTCAAATCCAAATCCAAACACAGCAAAACGTATTTCTTTATTTAGCTTTCCATTGTTATTTTTGGAATTAGCCATTTACCTCGACGAAAGGAATCAGAAGAGTATAAAATTATAAACCAATGTTGAAAAAAAGATCATACTCCTTACGTCCCAATTTGTTTGTCTATTTTTGAGAATCCACCTTTTTTAGAAACATAATGATTACACCTAAAATCATTTAACTTTTCAACATTTACCCTTTTAACTTTTTTTAAAAAGTTACTTTATTTGAATAAAGCAAGGGCAAAAAGGGCATTTATTACATTAAAAAGTCAAATGGACAAATATTTTGAAACATGAAAAAATCTAAGGGTGAACAAACAAATCGGAATGGAGGGAGTATAGTACTACACTCTAGATAATAAAAACAGCTGCTTGGTATTCTTTTCGTCTTTAGTGAACATTTTTTTGTTGTTGGTCATAATCTTTGCTTTTTTGACTCCTCTCGTCAAGCCGAATGATTAAACCAAAACAATATAACATGAATTTAACAAAAGCTTAGAAAATACGAACTAAAATACCAGACGAAATCGTATGCAAATTCTCCATCATTCGCGACACTGGAGCAGAATAACATTTTTCATTGTGCTAGCTAAGGAACCCTACGAAAAACTTGTATGCAAATTTCGTACATAAAAAGTTCAGTATTATCTGTTTGGTGCACGAATGAAGGGTCCAACTCCATGTATAGGCAATGTTTGGAACATACAGTTATCAGTAATGAAATAAATGAAACAATAAGTAAACACCAAAGAAAAAAATTAACATCTTCACCCCACTGACTTCTTATCTTTTCTGTTACCCGTTACAATCCCCTTACTAAGTACATGATCCAAACAGAGCCTAAAAAAAATGACAGAAAATGCAATGATGAAAGCTAGCTCATCCAACTCCAAAGCCAAATGCAAACTACTCTGTGCATCTGCAGAAAGACGAAAGACAAATCAAAGACACAAGGCTTTATTTCCCCTAATTCACAATCTAAACTATACAAGCACATGGAAAACCAAAATGTATCTCTGTCAATTACCATCAAACATTAAAAAATCTAACCCTCGTAGAAAACAAGCACATTATGCTTAATCAAATTGCTTTCTCACAAGGCAACCCTTATCAAAAGCCTAAAATCACAGACTCAATCCTGCAAAAAAAATTTGTAGCAAGTCTGAACAAAACTAGACCTATTACCAACAAAACTTGAAGATCGGATAGTTAGCACGAGACATTGCATTCAGTCATCAAGCTGTACAGTTGATAATCCATGTCCTTTTATTTTGTCTTTTCTTTCCATCTCTACATCGTCGCCACTTGAATCCATTTGAATTGTCAATCTTTTTGCTGTCTTGATAAAGTCACTGCCATGTCAATGAGAAAAGCACATTAGATTGCTACCGTTATTATGTTTTTGCTCAGCGAAATTCAATAGTGTTACTTATAGTTGGTGACGTTTGAATACCAGTCAAAGGCATGACAGTACTGTTATTATGTTTAGGCTGGGTACAGACAAAAGTTCATTTCCGTCCAAAATATTCCACCTTAGGGAACAAACTTGAGTAGAAAGTGATTCCTAAATACCTACCCAAGCTGAAATCACATCCCCAAAATATGCAGGATTTTAATTCACACCCCCTCCCATGGTAATCCACCATTCCAACTAAATTGTTTGAAGAAGACAATGACAGATTCTATTAAATTTTCAACTTCTTGTTCTTTTGAATTATTCCTCTCATAGAACCCAAAGGGGCAACCTGATTATTGGGTACTTGAATTCCAGTAATGAGATTTTGATTCCCATTATAAATAATGGTCATTCAAAAATAGCCTTAGCTTAACGGACTAAAACAAAAATTAACACAGAAGCTACTGCATCCTTACCTGAACAGTTCGCCTCCAATTTGCTTAACAGAACCGGTCAAATCCCGATAGAGCACATGGTTATGAATCTCTGAACTTTCAATGCCAAACATGTTTGCTAGCTTTTTGTACAACTCGTCATAAGACCCAAGCACGGAAAGATCAAGAGTACGGCCCACGTCTTCTGATTCCATGAAAACCTTACAATGACCAATTTCCAAGACGGAATCTATGTCTGGATGGTTATATCTACATGAGCTCACCGGTAGATGAAACGCAGCAGCAGAACCGTTAGAAATATTTTCCATCTTATCACCAATCCCTTCTGATGAACTATTTTCATTTTGAACTGGGGAAACTGTATGCCTAGAGCAACTCAAAGAGATTTGCTGCTCAGTGAGTATAGGTCGACCAAAAAGAACCAATTGGTTTCCTTTTCCATTTTCTGGTTTCTTTGAAGTGTGGTTAGAAATTCCCATTGTTAGTAAACAAGAAACATCATCACTGCTATTTGGTTGATAGGTGATAGGGGGATTTAAAGGTCTACCGTGGATGGAAACATTATCAAACCGTGGGAAGGTGGCCGGAAAAAAGCCTGATTGAAGTTTATTGAGGTGCAGATCTGATAAAGATAACCCATATGAAGCATGCCTGGCTCCCTGCATGCCAGCAGGAGCATTGTCGGGAAGACAATTGAAGGGGCTGGTGGGCCCAAGGAGGTTGCTGGAAAATGTTGGCATTGGAATTTGTCCGTCGAAAGGAAAATCAGGGTGGTGTGGTAGTCTCATCTTCTTTCGCGGAGGTGAGAAAGGCGAAAGATGGATGGTGGGCATGTTTGAGACCAATTCCACTAGCCATGGGCTTATGTGTTTCACATTTTGAAGTAAATCAGGCTCATCCCATGTCACCTGCAAAATATAGGAACAATTGACATGAAAAAATGGATTTTATCAACAATCTTAGAACCATTTAAAGGAGGTATCACATAGAGTCATACACAGTCATAAATTGCTTAATAAACAATGACCCTGAACGTTTCATGTAAAGAAATATGACCAGCAAATTATCAATTATCAATCCAGAATGCAGTAATTGCCTCATGTGGGATAATCATCTTGCTCATTTCCTTACAGTGACATAAAAAATTCGCATATGCCACCAAAAGATGTGAAGAGATGGAAAAAAACTACAAGATGCTAAAATTTCCATGGAATAACCAAAAACAAGATAATATTCTTACAACATTAAGAATATTGCCAAAAAAACATACAGCTAATGCCATGAAAACATAATTAATACAAATAACAAATAACAATCAGCAGAAGTCCTCTCTAAACACCGATCAATGTTTTCAAATCGGAATACATATCGTGTATCATTTTGTCAATAGTATAGATTGTATCGGGATACATATCGTATACCATAAGATATGTTTGTTGGGAGAGTATGAATTTTTATTGTTTAGTTGGACAAGATTTTTGGAAGAGTGAGAATACTAAAGACAATGGTGGGGAATGAGAATATTTGTGTTACACTCGAGCTCAAACTTGCTCAAACTTTTTTTGGCTTAATACAAAATGGCTAGAACCCATCCCTATTTATACTACTCTATGGAAGACTCTAGTACAAAGATATTTTCATGCAAAGATAAACTTTGACGTAATTCTATAAATGCACATGTCTAGATATTTCACAAGTAAATTCTAGAGCTTCTAGAGCTAGCCAGATACTTTTGAGTTTCTATAAACTAGATATTTATATCTTCTTCAATAATATTTTCCATCTTTAGGTTTTATCAATTGGAGTTTTGTCAATTGAACCTGTTTGAACTTAACTTTCTTATGCCAAAATACTAAATTTAGTTTATACTTCAACAACATTAATCATAATTAAATATAAACATAGTTTGTTGGCTTTATTAGGTGTCTCTACTTTAGAAGCTCTAGAATATCCTTGTGAAAAATCTAGAGTTTTTTGTGAGTGCAATTCTAGAATTACCTCAAGGTTTATCTGTTATAAAAATATCTCCGTCTTAGAGTCTTCCATGGAGTAGTAGTATACATAGAGATGGGTTCTAACCATTTTGTACCAAGCCTTCCCCACTGTTGTTTGTATTATTCTCCTTCTTCCAAAAATCATGTCCAACTAAACAATAGAAACTCTTACAATACGTATCCCGATACGATCCATACAATTGAAAAAATAATACACGATACGTATTCTGATTTGAAAGGGTTCAACACATATAAATAGAAATAACTTCTAACTTCTATTTCTTTTGGTCAACCTAATAGAACCGTTTTGAACAAACCACCAAAGACATGAAAATACAAACAGTATTGACCAATAACATTGTGTATTATCCATTTTTTGCAAAAAGAAAAAAGTTCAAAGATTCAAATCTAGTAATATGGAGATAATTTTCTTTTAGCAAGCACATTTTCTGTCAAAAGAATGTGCAAAGTTAGGAATATTTGTTTTGTACCTGGAGAAGTCTCCAAGGCGAATCAGGCCAGCGAATGGGATCAGCAACCTGAACAGCAGAAATAGTTCCCATAAACCAACTTATCCGCGAAGAATCCTCAGTTTCAAAGGGCATCTTGAACCTCATTCCCGAACACCACCTATTTTGCAATGCAGCCTTCACAAGTGACGCTTTCACACAGAACTCTGGAGTACTAGCTCGAGGGTAATAAATAACCTCAAATGGCTGTCCATTGGAAGCCAAGGTCGCAGCTTCAATAACCGATTCAGGCCTCACTTTCTCCCTTCTCGTTGAGCTTCCACTACTACCACTCGAATTCCCAACATCACCATTTCTCATCAACTTACTCTCATCGTCCCTTAAAAATGCCGAAAACCCTCCATATGGAATAACACAATTCCCACCAGCGGGATTCCACCCGGAAGACGATTCAGGCCCACCTCCAATTCCCCTCTTTGCCCTCCGGATTCCAACACAAAGATCTCCATTTTCCGCTCTTAAGAACACAATAGAATCCCCTGCAACTAACTTCTTTTGATTCACAAAAGTACTCCATCCGGTAGTCAAAAGATGGCGCCTTGGGGTTCCGCGATAAATATGACGGAATTTCCAAGTTTCTCCATGAACATCCTTGGCTAGGATGGTCTGAACCGGAGGATCGGCTGAGTAGTCCAACCGTGGAAAGATCGTCTCAGCACAATAACGAGGGACCGAAAACCCTCCACCATTATTAGCATCTGATTGTGTTAATGTCTTTGCGAACGAAGAGGGTTTATCTTGTGGATCAGGTCCATTAATCCCCCCAATCCCATCATCTTCGAAATCGACCTCACTACTTTTTAAGGGATCTAACCTAATTTTGGCATAAACTTCATCCGTTTCAGGATCGGCCATGAACTTAACAACAGAAATCCTACATGCAATATAAGAAGGAATTCTCGGGCAATTTCTAAAATCGACGGTTCCAAATGAATGCTCAGCATGCCCCTGAGGGAAATAAAACACCTTGGAATTCACAGATGGCATTTGCACCATACTGCCGGCACAGGCATGCCATAATTGGGAATCTAAGCATTTCTCAGTATCTATCATCTTATCTTTCGAATCGATAAACGTAATCATTTAACTCAAAGACTGTGTGTATGACTAGTCAAACAAGTTCATGGAAAACCCCTTTCTTCTTTACATGCTGTATCTTCCAAAAGGAATTCTGTAAGCAAATAAATCAAAACTTTTAGACACAATATCATCTCTCATGGTCAATCACTCTAACAAAAGAGAACAAGTCAAAAGCAGTAAAATGAATTAACTTCTTAATCAAAGACAGGCACCATACCAACACAAAACATGCAGAAAAGAATTGCTATAAAAATATAAAATGAAATGAACTTCTTAATCTAACCTTTCTCTCTATCAGAATCGTGTCGGAAATCCTTTCTCTCTATCAGAATTGTGCCGGAAATTGGAGTGTTTGCTACAGGAGCTTCATCTCAGTACTCGAAATAGGATGTGAATCTCAACAGCTTGGCTAGAAATCTCCCTCAGAAAGGGTTTAAGATTCTAGAAATATCTTGACCCGTGATCTACCGGAAAACGGTAACCGGTATCAGATTCAACGAAAATTCATCATTGCACCAGAAAGCTTCTTTCCTTCAATTCCCCAGATTTCAATTCAATTCTCTGGGAATCATAAATAATCGGTGCCACAAAATCCTTAATTCTCAGGGAGAAGAGCGGTATTGACTCGTTTCAATAGCACAATTACGCTTCACATCGAACTCAATCAACTGTAAATCATGGAAAATTAAACGGTTCAATTCCCCTGAGTTTCAACAAGATCTATGCTTGACGAATTGCACCGAGAAAAAACAGAGCGTAATATCTTCTCTCTCTCCTCTCTCTACAGAAATATCAGTAACCAACTACACACACGAAACCTCCGCTCTCTCTCTCTCTCTCTCTCTCTCTCTCTCTCTCTCTCTCTCTCTCTCTCGTCAAAATCCCACCGAGAAACGAAACATCAGTCTAAAACCCCTAAGATGAACACACACACACACAAAAAGGAACTACTATTTCGCTCTCTCGCTCTCTCTCTCACATCACTTCAACGGAGAAACAGCAACCGACAGACCATAAAAAAAGGCCAGACAGCGCCTATCCCTTTCCTTGCACCAAAATTAAAAACAGATACTCCACCCTGCATTTATTCCATCAATGCTCCACTCTTTGGATCACTACAAAAAACACATGTAAATATCTATATATATCTTCTGCTAATATATAAAAATATGTATATGTATAAAGTGGGTTTTCGGTGGTTTTAGCTTTCTGTGTCTATATGTAGACGTATTTTTTTGGTATACGTAATACTGCTGTCTCTTACCTTTTTCTTCGGATCTGAGAAAGCTCTGCAGTTGTTTCAGAAGCCAACAGAACAACAAAGATCTCAAAGCAAGCAATCCAATTTTTTATTGACTATTATTAGTAGTAGTATTTTGTTGTTTATTAAACTATGCATTTATTCATTCTCTTTCTTAATCGCCCGGATTATTTATTAGACTGGGATACTTTGTAGTAGTTTACTAGTTTAATGATGTATCGCGAGATATCGGGAAGACCGGAAGAGATAACGAAAAGCAAGGGAGTTGTTAACTGGAAAAGTTTTTGACCGTGGTTTATTTTTAATTTTCTTATACTAACAAATTCACCGGACCAACTTACGCGTATTTCGATTAATTTTGGAAACCATAAATTTATCGTCCACTAGCATAGGCCCCACTTGACGCCAATGCTCCGTATGGAGTTACCGAAGGAGTTGATAGCACTTGAAAAGTTTCGAACCTGAGATATTAAGAGAGAACAAACCCCTAAGTTACTGTCTTGACGACTGGACCAACCTATTGGGATTATCTATGGTTAATTTTTAATGTACTAAATTTCTCAAAGTGTAAAAAAAAAAAATACAAATTTAAAGTAATTTTTTGAAAAAAAAAATATTAACGAATTATAAACACTATTTTTGCATAACTATATATAAATATATTAGAGTATGTATGTAAAGTTAAAATTCGTATGTATGTATATCTCAATATAAAATTCGTTTATATTAGAGTATGTCTCAATACTATATATAAATGTATTGAGACTATACATTCTTCTCTGATTCCATCCATCTAAAGATAAAAGAAAACTAGCACAATTTAGGAAAATAACATGTACGATTTAATGTAACAATGAATTCGAAAATCAAACACAATCTATACCAAATTGAGTCTCGATGACTAGTGTTTTACTTTAAATACAAACAATTTAAATGATTGTTGTTATCGAACCGCCTTTCAAGCCCTGACTTGCTCTTTAGCCACAATGCTTCATCTTGTTTCGAATTGGAAGGTTCTCCTTGTACCACCATATTGGGCCTTAATTAGCCACCATCTAATTGTTTCCTGCCTTCTTATCAGGGATTTCCTCCAACTTGGAGGCAATTTTTCAATGACAGCAACAACATGAAAAGATTCGCTTAGAATCATGCATTCGGCATGAATACCTTGCAGAATCAATTGGCTCTCTTGAACTTGATCAATCACTGTTTTGGAGTTAATCATCGAATGGCCTCAAGAAAGTTGTTGACGATGAATTTCTTTGTGCTGACATCTTCTGTTTTGTACTTCTTGTCCAAAAAATCCCAAAGTTCTTTAGCTGTTGGGATTGGACTATGGATGTTATACAATGAACCATTGAGGATATAGTTCCGACAAAGGAAATGAAATCGGCATGCTTCCAAGTATCAACAGCAACAACATTTTGAACATCAATTGTGTTGTCCGTAGTCCGTACATTAAAAAAAAAAAAAAAAACTTCTGTAAGAAACCCTTGCCAAGTTTATATACACCCACTAATGAAACCGAGGCATTTACAATTGTGGGTTTCTTGGCTAATGTCTAGCAGAAAATACACTCACAGACACAGTTGAGTATAGAGTGAGTTTGGGTTTTGAATGAGGATTGCTTCCTTTGACGAAATTCAATACATGAATAAAGAAGCAATGTTCCAAAGATTTAAAAGGTGAGAAACCTCTGTTGTTGCAATGTGATCTCTGAGGGGAACATTTGAGCCAGGGATAGTGGACAATATTGTATCTTGAGCCCAAACAGCCTTCAAAACAGAACCAACCAATGTCGAAGCTGTAATATATACCGTCCTTGCGTACATTACATTGTTCCTTGCAGACGCAAGGATAAACATGGCACACACCAAGTATTTTCTGGAGTGTGCCGTGTTCTACTAGAAATGCAGATCAATGTTTATCAATGATTTGTATTTATGTTTCTTGTTCATGATATTTTCTACATTCTGTTTATTCTGGCAAGTCGGACACAAGCTGCCTGACGCGACATATTCCTTGCGCAAGACAACCCATACCTTGCCCACGACACATTTGTGTTACGTACAACAGAAGGCTCTGCAACAGTTTTGGTTTCCTGTTATAATTCGGGATTGCTTTACTGGAATCCTTAATTTTGTTTTGCATTGTTTTGTTGTGATGCATGCTACATGTTTACTGTTTTCGGTTCCCTTTGCATTTTCCCCTGCCCGAGGTGTGGAGCTAATATGAAATAAATTTGATACACAGGAGTGATAAATAGAGACCAATCGTAAGGTTATGCGGTGTGGGCGCCTAACACCTTCCCACTCCGTAACTTAACTCTAGAGCCCAAAATCTCTCGTTATGAAGGACCAGAAATCACATACTACTATTTAGCTGTGCAACGGCCGATTTCTCGGGTAAAGCCTAACACCCGAGTGGCTACTCCAAGAAAATAAAATGTGGGCAAAGGATAGATGGAGGAGCCACCAGCCACGCCACCCGGGGTGGAGGTGGAGGTGGACGCCCACACCTATTAATTCCCCTTTGTTTGGCACAATCTCTACTTCGATCTACTTGAACCTGTGGGCCGGACACAGCTTTAAAAAGCGGAAACAGATAGGAAGTTAGAGAAATCAGCTCCCATTTTGGTACGTGCTTTTAATTGTGAAGCAGATTAACCACCTAAAAATACACTTTTGACAAACAAAGTGTAGATGCAGCACATAAGTTATAGAAAAGGGAAGGATATGGGCGGGACCAAGGAGGCCCATAGGTTGGTTCTAGTCCCTCAGACATTATTATTGTGTTTACAAACTATGGCCACTCTCATCTGTGACTTCTACTGCTGGTGCTGCTGCAAGGGCACATTAGAAAGGGACTTGTGAACCATATATCATTAGCTGCCAAGGCCCAAACGGGGCCTACCCAAAATTCACAAAAAGCTGATTTGTGTGTGTATATGTATATGTAATAATAGCTGCACACGCAGATCAGAAGATGTGTTTGTGTGGGATTCGTTGGATCGATCAGGAACAATAGCTACACCAAATGTGATCTTTCTTTCTTCTTTTTTTATGGGAAGACTAAACGTGACCTTGAACCCACCTTCATTTCTCTCAAAAGTTTTTAGCTAGGGCACACCTAATGACAACCTGGCGTTTCAACAAACGCCATTATCGAATGGTGCATAGCGGAATCGAGTATATACAGCTGC
>BPLS01022656.1:0-12764 GCA_019656275.1 Rhododendron kiyosumense
TACCCGATTGTGCCAGAAAGTAGACAACAAATAGTATTGACAGTCTTGAGTCACACAAAAAGATTTGCTCATCAAATTTATGTGAAAAAAGTGATCAGAGAATACGTGAAAAGACATTGACAGCAACCCAATTGACATCACTAACCATGGAGCCAACTTTCAAGGTGCCAAATCTATTGTTAGGCTTCTGTCGTAATCTGGCAACTGGCATCTCCAAATTCGGCAGTTAACAAACCCCCATCTCATCTATTTTTAGAATTCCAAAAGGCCAGAAGCAGATTTGGCAATGGTGTGCAGCCAATTTGACACTCCATTCGACATCTGGGTTAGAAGTAATCTGGCATCTCCAAATTCGGCAGTTAACAAACCCTCATCTCATCTATTTTTTGAATTCCAAAAGGCCAGAACTAGATTTGGCAATGGTGTGCGGCCCCCTTTGAATTTGACACTCCATTCGGCATCTGGGTTACAAGTAATCTGGCATCTCCAAATTCGGCAGTAAACAAACCCCCATCTCATCTATTTTTTGAATTCCAAAAGGCCAGAACTAGATTTGGCAATGGTGTGCAGCTTCACTTTGAATTTGACACTCCATTCGGCATCTGGGTTAAAATCAAAACAGGATGTCAAAATTTACCGAGCATAGACGGCCCTCATGGGGCCAACACCCCTGCTGTCCCCGGGTTCCCATGGCTGAGATGCCAAATTTTTTTAAGGCTTATGTGGCATATTGGCGTCTCCAAATTTGACATCAAGAAATCTACATCTCCAACCATGATACCAAATTCTAAGTATTAAAGTACAAAATAATTTTTTTTTATAACCGAATGTTCATGCCAATCAAAAAACACTTACTTTATGAATTTCAATACTAATGGAGTAATAAATTTGGCATGAGGAATCCATTTGAAGTAAATGGTGTGGAGCCAAATTCACACTTCATTCGGCCTCAAAAATTGGATCAAAGGAGGATGCCAAAAAAGTTACCGTTTCTACCCCACTTAGGATTGAAGCATGGATTGTAGACGTTCAACGCGACCGCCTTGGCTAGAAATTTCGAGCCCCTCCCAATTATAACTCCTACCATGCGATCGTGCTATCGTGGTGCAAGAACGGCTGCGCTGAATTATTTCTCCAGCTCCTCCAAAATCTGTCCCATTGATTTACCTTCTCTCTCAATGGTAAACGACCCAATGTATGGGCACTGGCGGTCTTGGTGACAGACATGTGTGTGTGTGTGTGAGAGAGAGAGAGAGAGAGAGAGAAGACAAGAAGGAAGATGGTGTTTGATCTTTTGATCACACGGGGTTCCGTAGTGGCTAGTGCATCAATGCACTGTGGAGGTGTAGACATATGCATGGCCGCTCTATCGAGATCTTTATGCATCCGAATCGTTGAGTTCGTAGAGCTCATTTTTAGTATATCATTCCGGAAAAAGGGTAAATGATCGAATGTCATTAGTTCTTACACAACGAATTCTCAATTTACTATTCAACGAATTCTATAAATTGAATAATGATACAGGAACAATGGTAATGCCGGTATGGAGGTGTACTGTACCAAAGTAGTGCATTAGAGCATTTCAAACCCAACTCCAAAACATCATTTTGGAGTGACAAATCTCTATTTTGGAGAAGAGGAGGAACACTCCAACTCATCTCCATTTTGAAGACCCACTTTTGATTCTCTATATATGCATGTAGTGTGCGTTTAGTGTTCAACGACCTCCACAAAATGAATTGTACTTATCATAATGATAAGATTCACTTAGGCGTACGAGATGCACTATACTCCTGTAGTTGAAATATAGTGCATTAACGCACTACGGAGACCCCATTTTGATGGTAGTTGGTGGCAATTTTTGTAATGGTGAGAGAACGCCGCTCATTAATTGATTTATGATTTTCTAAAAACTAATTACTTTAAATAGTGCACTTATAAACTTTATTCTTGAACAACATTAAGGGGATGTTTGAGAGTCTATTATTTTTCTGAATATGAATTTTGGAATATAGATTATGATGAAAATCTGTAAAAGTGTTTGAATGAGTGTGAAACTCGTGTAGTTCACTAGATCAGCTTTTTTTGTTCGAAAAGCACGTTTGAGTTTGCTAACTAATCAAGCTTTTATTCTACATTGACAAAACTATTTTTACGCTCAATCATGTTATTAAGCGTAAATAAGCATGAACCACACAAAAAAGTTCTAAAATAGGCTATTTAGGAAAAGAAAATCCTAAATAGGTTAAGAGCATCTCCACTGTTATATTCACTGTAAGCATATAACCAGGCCATAGATTTGGTTTTCCTTCCCACATAGCTTGTGTTTTCTCCAGCATCCTCTCCCGCTTCTCTGCCCTGTCAATCCAAATCCCTCTCATGATTCCGGCGCGCGTGTGTGTTCTTCAATGACTTCCCACCATGGTCTTAACATGTCTACATTCACACTCAGGTTTACTCACTTCAACTATTTTCTCTCGCAATCTCTCTCTCTCTCTCTATCTTATCTGCCTTTCATCTACAACAAAATATCAACTTACCATAAACTCCAGCACATAACATAGCAACTTAAAGTCATGGAGTGATTACAATGAAAATCAATTCACTTGGGAAGTACACATAACATTCATCTCTTCTGGTAGTTCAATTTCTGTATGCAGTATGCAAATAGAAGAGCAAAGACAACGGGGTAAGCAATGAGAGCAACGCCCACAATGACCAGTTGATCATGGTTATATCCGAAGTAACTCCTTAAAAAGGCTGAGACGGTTTTAGTTTCACCAAACACCACAAGGTTCTCTTTTATATCTCCATATTGAGAAGTAAGTACACCCTTTAGGGTCCAAGATGTAGGTGCTAGATAATACATCCAGGTCCACCACTTAGGAATTTGCTGCAAGGGGCATTACAAATTCAACTAGATCAGTAACACTGCAAAGGGAAAAAGAATTAAAAAAACAGACGTTTACAGTGCAACGGGTAAATATCTTTAAAATTTAACGAAGTTCCCACAAAGGAGATGGATTTATACAATTCTAATAGACCATTCACTTTGTCCTAACATCCTATTTAAACAAAATCATTTCCTATACATCAGCTTATGTTGAATTCTCTGTATAACATTTCTACCCATAAGGTATCCACATTGCAAACAGCGAATCAACTCGTAAATAAATAGTCCAATTGACCAAATAATCGTATCTAAGATACATTGTAAATATTGCGTATGTCACTGCTCATGAAAACATACAAAAAGTCGATAATAGGATGTCAAAAAGCTCTTATCGAAAAAAGAAAGAGGATGTAAATAAGTTTTACCAGTATGAAAAGCCCACTGCATAGTGCCTTGTGAATTCACACATATATAGATTTTCAGCGACCAAATTGATGATTTTTTTTACTAACTTAGCTCCAAATTGAAAATTGGGAATTAATCAAAAACACCGAAGTGCCTAGTGCTTGGAACTGAAAACTAACAGTCTTCTTCAAGCAAATTTCAGGAGTGAGGAGAGTTCAAAAATAAAATTGATGAGCAGAAAAAAGCAGTGGAAATGAGGATTCAAAGAAAGAGATATCGCGACCTTTGCTTAGAGCTTAAGTTTTGTAATCCAGGGTTCATAATTTTTATCCATTGAAGATTGCCACAGTAAAGGAGCTGACCATAATAGGAAAAGAACATTCAGATTTCAGAGGAGCCACTGGGGTAGGATTCCACTGGAAAGTTGGGTTGACGTTGCCTAGAATATGAATTGGTGGGGTCTTGGCGATCAAAAGCTTCCATGGTCAAGGTTCCAAGGAGGAGAAAAAAATCCTCTATGTTTTGGAGATATGTGAGTTTGGAGTGATATTCAAAAGTTGCGAGTTGGTATATCTCATCAATATGCAGCATATTTGAGCGCCAAAACAGCGAGTAACTTAGGGTTTGATTGTTGAATTCAAGGCCAACAAGTAGGATAGAGGAGTATGGTTCTATTGGAGCATGCTTTGTTTGGGTTGGGGTAGAAAAGTGCACTACTTTTCTCTCAACATTGTGACAGTATATCTACACAGTTCTTGTGTTGTTCTACAATCATGAAAGAGACGAAGAAGAGAGAGGAGAACATGCTTCACCCTAGCAACCGTGAGGAAAATTCACAAAAGAAAGATTAGATTGCATACGTATAGGCTTAAAGGCTCCCCTACTTTGTAATGATAGTATCTGTTTTACCTAGTAAAAAACAAAGAATAAGATATGTATAGAATCTGTAAGTGTTAATAGCTCAAAATAATCTAAACTAACTAGGAGTTCGAATGATTAAATAGCATTACTTGAGTCCATTCATGGCTCATCAACTATGACCACTAGTCATGTCCAACATGATTGAAATTATCAAAATCTCCCTAATTGCTAAACCTACAATAATGGCAAAGGATATGTCCCGCAAACACAAAGTTCCTACTCAAAACCAAAACTGCACTCTATGATGCCACAAACGTGCTCCTAATAAATTCTCAGATGTGCCCCTTTTCTTCTTCCCATGCTTTTCATTGCCACTTTATCTCAACAAGGATATGACTGAGATTTGTAAAAGTTGCCTCTCCTAGTGAACTAGGTAGATGTAACAAAACTCTTTGTGATGGTTTTTTCCTTGTCCTATTATCCTATCGATTCATCACACCACAAAATGTTCTTTCCCAATTACTAATCAATAGTTCAGCTGAATGCAAACTACCATCAACTGTACCATTTGAAGTAAAGGTAGTTAGCTTACCGGTTCAGTAATAAAAAACCCAGCGAACAGGTTAAATATTGTATAGAATGGTGACTGCAAAACCGCTGCTATTGGAAAGCTCGGGGTCATTGCAATAAGCAGCATTCCAAGGAAAGTGTAGTACGTCAATGTGCAAAATATGGCATAGAAGTACCATAAAACCTTGAAGGTAGACCAATAAAACCCAATCATGGGATATGTGATGCTCACAAATATCATTGCTTGGCCCAAGAGATAGGGAACCTCAATCATGACCTACAAAATTAAGCATCCATATATAAAAAAGCAGAACGTGCTAGGAATACAATGCTGATTAACAATTACAGGGAATTACACCTATTAGCCATGGAACTCTTATATTTGGATCTTAGATTTCAAGTTGAATAAAGCAGTGTTTTCAAAGGCGTTTTCTGGGCTCGCCTTGGGGCGTTGGGGCGGTGAGGCAATGCCAAAACGCCTCAAGGCATGAAAATTTGGGCGGTGAACCACACAGGCAGTCGTCTAATTTCCTTAGGCGTACACCTCAATCTCCTTTTACGCCCTGATAGGTGAGGCGTAAGCCTCAGAAGAGAAATTTTCCTAATCTAATTTTGCTAATTTCCTAATTCAAACCCCCTATCTCTCTCTCTGCTGCCTTGTTGAAGTCGATCATCATCTACAATCATGCTCTTTTTTCTATAACCAGTTGTGCACTATTTTCCTTTACTAAGTGACGAACTGATGTGCTCTGTTAATAGCTAATAAAGTGATAAGTTAATAAAATAAAAAGTTAAACAACTAATAAAGTGATGTTATAGGCTCAATTAGTTATTAACTGATAAGGTAATAATAAGTCATTAACTGATAATCTACTTTATACTATCTTTTTGAATTAATCTATCTTTTATGAACTGCGCATTCTTTGTATTTTTAAGTTATTTTATTAATTTAATTATTTAAAAAACAGAAAATCAAAAGGCTAACGCCTCAATGCCTTGGGGCGTACACCTCGCCCCATGGAGGGTCAAGCGTCTTGCCTTACACTTTCGCCTTTGGAAACTTTGGACTAAAGGCATTAGGAAACATTGCAACAGTTGAATCGAGTTACCTAAGCTTTAGGTAAGTAAGAGATTACCTGAGCAAGTGCATAAGCCCATGAGCCATACATTCCTGCATACTTTTCCCGATACAAAACAGATCGTTCCGTTGAGACATAGGGTAAAACTGACGAACAGTTGTTTACGCCCGTGAAGAATGAAACAGTGGCTATTGCCGCAAGGACATTTGTAAGTCTCAGCTGGTTATCTCTGTCCAAGAAAATGATGTCTATGTTAAATGTGCAGAATTCCACCTCATTAGCATAATAATATTGTATGAAGAGCGTAGGAGAGTAAGCAAAGAGTAGCTCGTATTTTTTTGACAGACAGCCTTATTAGCATATTCCTTCTGATGCTACGAGCTTTCTTGTGTATTCTGTGCCCTAGGATAGAGCAACACTCCCATATAAGAACCACCGGAAACCAGGCTCAAGGGAACCAAGGAAGAGATCAATCTCATTTCCTGGCTAATATTACTTTTCTTTCCCTTCCTTAACGGTTCAACGATTTTATGTGGTCGAGCGAACTCTTCACACAAGAATGGTGTGGTCCCTTAAACACTACATCTGTGTTTCAAAAACGTATGCTGAGGGAAGGAGGAAACGTTTCATGGGGAAGGTAATCTCTTTACCAAAAAAGAAGCTTATGTTACTGACTACAAATATTTTGTGGATGAGAAGGAGAATACAACAGACGCAACACCTGACCTCTCAGCTCAAACAGGTCTCGGACGATGAGCCTTGTTTTATTCCCGGGATGAGAAAGCCAAATCGTCTTACAGCCCGCGCTTGGATAAAGGAAATGGGTAAAAGGCCTACTTGTGACGAAACCCATGATTTTGGCCTTTATTTTTTTGTGTCTTCCTTCAGGCTGGAGATAAAGCAGAGCTCAAACATGGATCAATAGCCCAGCTACACTACCACTACCCGTGAGATAGACTTAGGGCACTTCACTCACCTCAGAGTGAGTGAGGTGATTACAGAAAGTAGTGTAGTCTGCACTACCTATCTGTAATCAGTTTAGCTTGGGATCCCGGAGCTTCTAAATATAGTCATCACAGATCAAGGGAATCAGGAAACCATTCTTATGGTGATTCTTCACCCAAGAAATACCTATTCACTACATACCATACATTGACGCTCTTATTCATATTAGGTTACTTACATTTTTGTCCCTTGATCCCAAAATAGAATTCCAAAAAGCAAAGACGAGATTAGCGAATACATGCTGCGCATCAATGTGTAGGAAGGATTTCTCCAATAAGACAAGTGTTGTTTCCACAGGCAGGATTTGAATTGTCCCCAACCATCTTGTGAGAAAAGGGTTGCAAAATGTAGCTTTCTGGAATCGGGAGGAATACTCAGAGAATTTACAAGTGCTCTATTGTTCCTACAAATACAAAGACCAGAAATGCGTCATATATACTGAAGAGTGGTTCAAATATCACCTAATATGTATCCAGAGTATTCCCCCCTTTTTGACAGGGTTATCATACACAAAGTGTCGCAACAAAATGAGTCAATCCTCAAAATAAACTTCATGTAAATAAGAATGCATCATTAACTTGGACATGGTTGGACAAGGCCCAGGTTCAGCCCGGACATACGTGCAGTGGGGTCATTTACAGATAGTGGTGTGGTGTGACGGGGCAATACTCCCTAGCGGAGGTGACATGGTACCATACCTGCATTTCCATTTTTTGGTACAAAAGAAAAAGGAAGGCATCGTTAGCGCATATTTCTTACGGACAGTGAGCATTGCAGAGGCTGCATAAATGAAGATTGCCAGAACCTAAAATATAGCAATAAAAGTAATGAGTGCCCAAATTTTTGTCTATGCAGCATTCTACGGTATCTTATGTCTCAGAATGCCATATCACAAGGGTAATTAATTTCCCAACTATTTGTATAAAATAAATCGGTCTTAAAAGATTATGTCCAATCTACCAATTAATAGCTATCATTTTTCTTTTTTCAAGATTCATAAACATAGTTGAAGAGTTTAAATATAACAATTCTCTCCTCAATTTAGCTACATGTCGTAGTTTAGCAATTAGAACTTACCACTACCTCAGATGGCCCATAAGTACCTCACTACTCTTTGGACAGACGTTAGAACTTACTTGTGTCCGATTATTTAACGGCAATTACCACCGTCCAGTCTTTGCAACAACGATCATGAGTGGGGGTATGGTTGACCACAATTGGTAAAAAGGGAAGAAAAGAAAGTCAAAAAAAATAAAGTACACAAGAAAAGGCACTGATAATAGAGGCAAAGAAAGGAAAAGATAGCAATGCATTGTCATATGACCACAACTCAGTCATTGAAAAATTATGAGCAACTATTTAGATTTAGTAGCAATGGAACTTCCCTGCTTCAAACCTGAACTATCATGCCCCAAATCTGGGAGCATGACCGATCGTGAAATATGAAACAAACCATGAGGGCTACTACTAGTAATTGGGCTTAAACATTTTGGGCCATATTGATAGGCTCCAACAAGTCACTGCATCTGTGGCCTAGATGGGCCATTACATATGGTACCAGAGAAACCCATGTACACAATGGTTTTGAAAGCTCAGTACTTAATGTGGCCACTAGGAAAAAAACCCCTGAAATATCCTGGTAACTCTGGTCAGTAAAGAAATGACCAGTAAAATATCTTGGTGACTCTAATGCTCAATCGCTCATGAGGGCACAAGGCCATAAAGTTGGGGAGATTGTAACACCCTGTCGCACATCAAAAGTCCTTGCCGGCGATCTAAGTTATATAATAAATTATGTGGGCCACTACTAGTAACCATGTTGTTACATTGTAACCCATTATTGAGCCAGTCGTATATGGGGAGTAACAGGAACCACCCTTGCCATGAGTATGATGACTTTAAGGCAAATGTATTCTGAGTTTCCCAGCAGTTGCTGGCTATGCATTATGCTCAATGACTACAGCTTATGTAAATCAATCGATATCCTCTTTTGCTATTGCAACTGAAACTGCATCTAAGATCATCTGAGGACCATAGAAAGTTAAAAAGTTGTAGAGACACCCTTGGAAATGTGTCAACGTAACTAAACAACCACAGACAATACTTATTTGGAGATGATAGATTCTACATTACAGTCATACAAAGCAATTCTAGAAAGACCATGCTTACTCGGAACACTTGAAGAATTATCAGAAGTTTAACTCACTGATACAAGACGGAATTCATATAAACTTGGGCGAAATCGATGCCAAGTTCAGCTTCTGCCGATGTGGAAGTAACCTCTAACATCCATGTCGCTGGATTGTAATTATTCCTGATCTTGGGAACCCCGGAGACATCCTATCAGAAAAACAGTCGAATGAAGATGAATCAATCAGCCTTTTAATTTAACAAGCATAACCTATACAGGAAAAATATCTGAAAGGCCAATGTATTTTTGTAGCAAACCGACTTCAAAATATTTGATGACACTGCTCGAATGTTGACCTAGTGGTCCAGAGTAGATAACACGCCCGCCAATTTTCAATAGGACTAACTGCAATAGATTTCAAGAGGGTATTAGAGATAATTATTTATTTGTAGAATCACAAACAGAATTCCTATACGTAAAGATGGTCAAGTTGTTAGAGGATAGTTAGAGGATAGGCCCACAAGAATACAAAGTTGAGCATAGCTAATAACCTATGAAGCACCGACATCCAAATAGGCCGATGCACCCGTGTCCAAACACGGGGGTACGCCTGGGACAAGCCTAAAAAAGTACCTCAAATTACTGAATTTTTAAAGGGGGACACGTCGGGGACACAGCATGGAGACGTGGGGACCGGTGGGGGTAGATATATAATAGTATTTCTAATTTTTTTCAAGGGTAGAATACATTAGTACCTTCAAAATATTTGGATTGTAGTGTAATTAACTCTAAAACACTAACCTGGCACATCAAACGTCTTTAAAACCTAGATCAAAGCACAGCAATCCCAGAGTTCCTTCTCTCTCTCTTGATCGACCACAACACAACAATTCTCTCTCACGAATCACTCACTCTCACCCCTATGTCCCCCTCTCTCTTTGTCTCTCATTGTAAATAATAAATATGAATATATACATGTACTGGTATATATTTATAGCTGTATATATCAGCATATATCCCATAAATCTTAGTGCATACACACATATAAGTGAGTATAACAATGTATACATATACACACATATATAATCTCATACACTTCGGAATGTAAGCATGGAAAATATTTGTCCCCATTTTTTTAGAATTCCCATGTCCGTGTTACATAGCTAAATAATAGAACACCACTGCCACAACTACACCACCACAACCAAAATAAAACCAGAACTTGGAAGGCTTCAAATCAAGAGGCTAAGTAGGTTTTGAAGCTTGTCACTTTGTTGCACCATTTACCTTTAGTTTTCTTTTATGAAAAGTCTTCTGAATCTTTTATTTTTGCCATTACATGACAATTGATAGAGTACTTTTCTGAACCATACTTAACCTACAGAATTCAAAGATTCTAATAGTTGCAACTTGCAATCAACCAACTTTGAAGTTCAAATTTTTAGTTCCATTTCAACATCCAAGCTGACTCATTTTTGAAGTATTGTTATAGGTTCATTAGTTTCCTACCTCATCAAATGCTTCAAATATGTCAATACTCGGTTGGTGAATGGTGCAAACAATTGTTCTTCCCGTATCAGCCACATTCTTTATGGCCCTCATAACAATTGCAGCAGCTCTTGCATCCAATCCAGTTGTAGGTTCATCCATGAAAATAATAGAGGGGTTAGCAACAAGCTCCACTGCTATTGTAAGTCTCTTTCGTTGTTCAGTCGATAAACCACTAATGCCAGGCATTCCAACCAAGCAATCCCTTATTTCATCAAGCTCGATGATCTCAAGGACTTCTCTCACAAATTTCTGTTATACGTAGCAGCTATCAAAAGGAAATACAGTTGTAATCTAGTGGAAGAATTAAAGAGTAAATTCAACTTGTACTTATAATGGATATTGTCCATACAAACTTAGTTTTCGAATCGATTTCAGGATGCAGACGCAGCCAAGCAGAATAAACCACGGATTCTTCTATTGTAATGTGTGGGGAATGTATGTCCGTTTGCTCGCAGTAACCCGAAACCCTAGCAAACGTGTCATGAACCTTAGGATGCCCGCCTATTCGAATATCTCCTTCAACAGTACCACTAGTTTTTCTTCCGGCAAGAACATCCAGAAGAGTTGTTTTACCAGCTCCACTGACGCCCATCAATGCTGTAAGAACACCAGGCTTTAATGCACCCGTAATATCACAAAGAAGTTGGAGTTTTTTCTGCACAGTCAAACAAAATGACAAATGACAAATCACCCAATGTAGGGATCATTTTATTACTCAAGATATCAAAAAGCCACCTAAGGTTCCTAAAAGAATTGTGCATATGATTACCAATGGAGCTTCAACCGAGTATTGCACATCTTTAAATGTTAAACAGAGGGGCTTAAAAGGTAAAACAAGCTGATCTGTAAAATGAATCCATTCACCGATATTAGTTTCCGTAGGAATAAAATTGGAAGATCATTAGCAGAGAAAAAAGTCATTTGTAGCAATAATCCAAAAAATTAGAAGATAAGGAGGAGAAATATAAAACATGACCTTTTTGAGGTTTTGATTTCGTGTTCTGATAACTCTTCAACTTCGCTGCTTTACCAGCAACATTGGAGGAATCTTTGCTTCCTTGTATTTGGGATAGCTTTTCATTGGAAATAATGGCACGAGACCGAGGAGCTGAATTTTCATTTTGAAATAAAACAAGCACATATCACTATGATATTCTTCTATTGACTTCATGTAATCGGTAGCTGAACTTACAGTTTAAAAAGGTCAAGGCCAAGGTAAACCCAATATTGAAAACTATTGCAAACCCAATTAAGACACCAACTGATATCCAGAAGAAGTGTCCACTAAAGTAAAGTCCTCGGGCTTCCAGTGTTTCATTCCCTATTGTTGTCGTATTCCCTGCCAATGTCTACAAAATATAGAAAAGCATAAAATAAATAAGCTGATACAATAAAGAAAGGATAGTTTCATTCCCTATTGTCGCCTATTCAATAAACGGAGACATCTTGTTGATGCTATTTTTGAAGTTGCTAATTTGGCAAGTAAATGATTCACATTATCTAAGTGGCCCTCAACTTATTTTGGAGGAAGCAACAAATTTTGTATTTATCTACATACTCACCTTTTGCCATCTTGGAGCCAAAAATTCATTTATAGTAAGGCCTATCTGACAATAAGTGAAGGGAGATACCCAAAACCCCCACTTCAACCAAGTTGGGATAAAGGCTGCAATCAATAAGAGAACTTATAATATTTTGCTAAATAATTGTCCAAACTCAATTTGAAATAGTAATTGAAACCTTACGTTTTGGGAGAACGAAGCCACCAAATAAGAGAAAAAATAGCACCGTCAAAAATCCACTAGTTGAAGAAGCAACCATGGTGCGACAGACAGATGCCAAGAAACGAAACAGGGACGTTGCAACAAGGTGCAGAGCAAATAGTAGAATGAGGTGTCGAAAGAACCTAAGATACCGAGGCAATGGAAGAAATCAGTTCCAATTCAGTTTTACATTTTACATGGTGTTTGTGTGTGTGCCACCAAGACATATAGTTGATCAGAACTGACTTAAACTAGTGAGTGGTTGATTCAAAAATGGGTAGACATATGAAGATAACTTGCTCCAATTAAATACTCAAATGAAGGAAAACAGAATATATGTCAAAAGGGTAAGCCTTTTTCAGTGACACTAACCTCCCGGGCTCAGGACTGTATCCTATGGCATAGTAAGTTAGAGAAGTCCAAATTAGAGCTTGCAACAGTGAAATAGGGACCTTGAGAATGGTGGATGAGATTGCGTAAGACCAGGCTGGATAGAAGCACAAGTC
>BPLS01022657.1:0-17027 GCA_019656275.1 Rhododendron kiyosumense
GGTCAGGGAAAGAAAGAGTTCCGGGCTGAAGTTACCATCATTGGAAGCATCCATCATCTCCATTTGGTCAAACTTAAAGGCTTTTGTGCAGAAGGAGCGCATCGCCTTCTTGCCTATGAATTCATGGCAAACGGGTCTCTGGATAAATGGATCTTCAAGAAAAACAAAGAGGGGTTTATGTTGGATTGGAATACGCGGTTCAACATAGCGTTGGGGACAGCCAAGGGACTTGCGTATCTCCACGACGATTGTGACTCGAAAATTATCCATTGCGATATAAAACCCGAAAACGTGCTTTTAGATGATCATTTCCATGCCAAAGTCTCTGATTTCGGCTTGGCTAAGCTAATGACTAGAGAGCAGAGCCACGTTTTCACGACAATGAGGGGCACTAGGGGGTACCTTGCTCCAGAGTGGATCACAAGCTATGCCATATCCGAAAAGAGCGATGTTTATAGCTATGGCATGGTGTTGCTTGAAATCATTGGGGGAAGGAAAAACTACGATCCCTCTGAAACATCGGAGAAGTCTCATTACCCTTCTTACGCTTTCAAAATGATGGAAGAAGGGAAACTGAGAAGTATCCTAGACTCAAAATTAGAGATAGATGAGGAGGACGAGAGGGTGGCGATTGCGGTTAAAGTTGCTTTGTGGTGCATACAAGATGATATGCACCTAAGGCCATCAATGACCAAAGTAGTCCAAATGCTTGAAGGTATATCTGTGGTTCCTCCTCCTCCTAATCCGATGGCTTCCCGGACTTCCTCTGAACCCTTGGAATGCAACAGCAATACTTATATGTCTACCGTTCAGCTTTCGGGGCCGAGATAATTGTTGGTGAAAACTGAGGATGATGATATGAGTATGGTATAGCGTCTTTTTTGGAAACGGGATATCCACTTGAAATAGATGTGCGATTTATGATATCGTATATGGGTCAGTTTATATATTATATACTACAACAATATTGTGTTTGATTTCCGTATATTTGTTAGATCACTCAATTTTGTAATAGCCAGTATGAAGTTTGGAACTTGTTTGCACACTAGTGTAAATGGTACGTGCTTTTGCACGTATGTCGTGCTCATTGCTTATGAGGCTGTTTTTTATGCTTGGATTTGTCGTTCTTATTGCTTATGAGACTATTTTTGATGTTTGGATTTTAATATTGATGTTTCAATGGCACGAGAATAACGGTTTCATACCGTATATATACAGGAAAGTTGAAGTTCAAACTGTTTTTTTCCAAGCTCGGCACACTAATTACATATACATGACAGAAGGTGGTAAAGTTTTTCTATCGAATACGTTTTACGTAGGAACAGACAAACTTTTAAAAGATAAACAAGTACAAGGTTGTTAAGATTTAGTTTAGAGGTGGCAAACGGGCGGGTCTGGACAGATTGAAACGGGTCGTGGGTCAAATATGAATGGATCGAATATGGGTAAAAAAGAAAACGGATCGAATATGGGTCAACTAAAGTTTAGTTGTAAGCAAACAATTGTTCAAAAGATTTGGCAGATTTACCGAAGTTGAAAATTTGGAAAGCGACAACTCTACCATTTGACAATATTGTGGGATCCAGTACTTCTCCTCCATGAGCTTGTCTTAGAAATCCTCGACCATGAGATGGTTGAGGTAGGGCAATGTGACTCACCACAGCATCTTCGGGATCTTAAGAGACCTATGAGATGTGTACAAGAAAGATCAAGGTGCATGAATTACTATGATAGGTAATCCGAATTACCAACCGCTTCCGCATAGAAGCAAGTCTTTTTCAGCTTGTTTTCCAAACAAAACTTGGTTAGAATCTGTGTCTAAAAAAACCGAGAGAATTTATGTCTTTTTGTAAACAGAACTTAACTGTTAAGCAATAAGGCTGATGTATCCAAGGACGGTTGGTAGCAAGACTAAGGTGCCTTGGAGCTCATTAGTATTTCTTAGATTTTAAATTCTAAATTGAAGATATATATATTTTTTGAATCCTAATAAAAATCCAGATAATATAGAACCCTGCGGTTAGGTTACCCCAACTATTGAGGAGCATGTTCCTTTACAGAAAGTGGTTTATAAAAATTTGTACTGGGAATTCTACACTCTTCAGTTCGCTTTTCAGAATGCATTCTTTCAAAATATTTTGCAAAATTTGTCGCCCAACCAGCAAAATGCAACAATACATGATTAACCAATTCCTGGGTTTAATGGTCTTGGATTACGATGAAGTTCAAACATGTTTTGGACGGCCCAAATTTATTCCTTCTCTCTCCTCTCACCCCATCACGCTCTACCCTCTTTTTCTCTCCTTAAAAACCGTCCTAAACACGTTTGGATGGCTGTGATCGTCGACGGGTACCATGTGTGTGGTACCCGTTCCGCTGCCTGGCACCCAAAAACTTCTCCACAGTGTATATTTTAGCGAGTACAAGGAAAGGAGTTCTCGAACTAATGGGCCGGATTGTTATACAATGGGCCGTTAGAGTGGTTGGGCTGGACTCAATCGTTTCCTTCAAAAAGCAAAGCAAACAAATGTGGAAGGGAAAATGACGGCCCATGACGTGTTTTGATAATTAATACCTTTTAAGAATATGCTAAGAACATTTGTTAATGAACAAAATGTCATTGGCGGGTATTAATTATTAAAATACGTAATTGGCTGTTATTTTCCCAATGTTATTCTTTCATGATTATCTTTATTTATAGTTCTCAACAACCAATGCGTGTTGAATAGAATCATTATAGGATGGGTCATCACTCTCCTCTTGTCCATCCATTTCTTGTCGCATTACTTCCACAATGGGAACCGAACCACCAAAAGTAAAGCTATCCCCAAAATCCGAAACAGGTTTTTCATCATAAAGGTAGGTATTTTTTTCCGCATGCTATTTTTCTTCATCGGCTACTTCATCTGCAACACCAACAGCACTTGCTTCCTGAGAAGGATCATCTTCCCTGCTATCTTTTGCTTCATAAGGCAGACTGAAGCCAAAATGGGTTAGCAGTTTTGTCGTCGCTGTCCCATCGTCTTCAAACTTGGCCTTCAAGAAGCCCCATGTTTCTCTGTCATCCTCAGATCTGCCCAGACATTCAGCATACACCAAGATATTTATAATATTAGTCCTGTAAGAATGAAAGAAAAGGAAAAGAATCTGTTCCTTCCTACTAGATTCATACTCAGACTCTTGACTTTTCTTGTAACAGAAAAGCCTCAGTGAAGATCTCTCTCTGTTATGTATTGTAGTTTCAAATTCAGATGAGCGGCGAACCAAACTGTGATCCACAACTAAGTTATGCACATAAACCTGGAAAGAGTGAAGGTGATGTTATAAAAATGAAATACTTTTGTGACTAATTAAACCAATCATATGAATGCTATCAGACTCGGAACTCAAAACCTAGAAATTAATGGAAACAAATTGGTGATCAAGGCAGGTGTGGAATGAAAGATTCGTCCTTGCTACGGTGCTTATGATTTGCATGGATGTCTATCTTCCAACACTACTTGATCAGAATCCCCAAAAGTAGCACTATAATTGGAGGGTCAGGCAAACCATCTTGTATTTCGTACTCTCTCAAAGGAAAAGACTCTAACTCGACGAAAGTATGAACAAACAACTTTTCAAAAAAACCTCCTCCAAAATGAATGAAGCATGCAATATTATAGACCAACAGACCAACCGGTAACTTTCCGAAAAGTCCAGGGCTAGCTTATGGCATAGGCAAGGGAAGCAACTGCTTCCGGCGCCTGAATTTTGGTCCAAAATTGAGGTCTCATTATAATGTAACTTACGTATTAATATAAAATGTTTCTAAATAAAAATACAAACTAGATACTTGGTTTAGTGGTCGTATAATATTGTTATGCTATTGTAAGTGTGTTGTTCGACTCCCATGCATCTCCATAATTGCAAGCATATTTTTTTTTACATTTATATTATCATAATTATATTCTTTTAGTTTATTTTTTGTACTTTAATCATTTTTTAAAGAAATCATGAATTTGTAAGAGCTTAATATACAAAATTTACTTCAGACCTCCAAAATATATGAGCCCGCACCGGAAAAGTCACAAGGAAGAAAGGAACAGCATTGTTCGTAAAGGACGCGTCCGTCCACGGCTAACATGTGTCAAAGAAGAAACGCGAGTCCAAAATCAAATCAATTTTCATTCGCACTCAAAATAAACTATTGTTAACATCTATAAACATTTTCCAACAGGTGATGACTAAATGAGGCCAAGGAAAACCAAGAAAGCACAGAACAGCCAATTCAGCATACCTGATCAGAAGCTCCAGGTGAAGATTCCATTGAGCAATGTGGAAACTGGGTATGCTCGTTATGCCTTTGGTGACTTGTTAATTAGGAATAATCCATTCGTAAGGATTTCAATCTCAAACGTTCATCTTTTCTATTTCTTCTTGGGGACAAATGAGTGGGTATACTTTCAACAAGCTTGATATACTTTCTGGAGAATGAAGAGTGACTAGCGGGGTTGATGAGAATTGAGAACAAGGGATGAAGAACACAAGGGCGTCGTGATCTTCTCATTCTTCTCTCCGTCCTTCTGTACAAATTCTGATGATTCTCCGTCCCTCTCTGCTTCAGGCTCTGTTTCGAACTTGTGGAAATATGTAGAAACAAGAGATGACTTCAAAATCTTGGGTAATTCTGTTTTTTTATTTTTTATTTTTTCGGAAAATGCTAAATAGAGTCCTGTAAAGGGTCCGTTCCCATTCAAAAGTCTTTCATTCTATTCTAACCGGATAAAAAACTAGTTATATCTTTAAATTAGTGATAAATTTTATATCCATTTTGATTGATCCAAGGGATTCTTTACTTCACTAGCCTGTCTGCCTTTTATAATTTCTACCTGCTAAGGTTCTTGTTTTTTAATTACTTATTTTTTGCTTTACGAAATCGGTCATTCTCTCATAATATATCATATTTAATTTAAAAATAAATACGTATTTTTCTTAGCGTAACGATGCCTAACTGGATCCAGACCAACTCAGTTCCACATTTGTTTTGAGTCCAGCCCAACCACTGTAATGGCCCATTCATAACAATCCGGCCCATTAGTTCAAGAACACCTTTCCTTATACTCCGCTAAAATCTCGGCCGATACACACAATGGACTACCGTCATCGTAATCCCGGGACCATTAAACCCAGGAATTACTAGTCCGGAATTGGTTAATCGATCCTTGGAGTGTTTGGTAGCCATGGTTTTTTTTCATTTTGCATCATTTATTGTTTCATTTTTGCTTGTTTGGCGACAAATTATGCAATGTATTTTGAAAGAACGTACGCATTCTGGAAAATGAACTGAAGAATGCAGAGCTCCCAATAACGTTTTATTCACCACTCTCTGCAAAATCTATTCTACAAATCCTTACCCATACACTTCTATATTATCTGAATTTTTATTATGATTCAAAAAATATATGTTCTTCAATTTAGATTTTAAAATCTAAGAAATGTTGTAGTGCACCCCCGGCCGATCCGGCCGTCCATCTCGGTAATGGACGACTCGAATTTTCATCCAAACAATTGACGATTAGAATTTATAGGAGTTCGAATTAAATTCAAGTTGTTCGTGCCGAGATGAACAGTCGAATTACATTCCCTTCCATGAAACTTAGTTTTGCTACCAACCATCCTTCGATACATCAGCCTCATTGCTTAGCAGTTAAGTTCTGTTTATAAAAAGATATAAATTCTCTAGTTTTTTTGGACACAGATTCTAACCAGGTTTTGTTTGGGAAACAAGCTAAAAAAAGACTTGCTTCTAGAAATGATTGATCAGTCAATTCGTGTGTATTAATAAGTGTAAACAATATACTGTAGTATATATAACGAATGCGGAAGCAGTTGGTAATTCGGGCTACATTTCGAGTGCATGCTTCGTTTCATAGTAATTCGTGCACATTGATCTTAGGGAAAAGTAGTTTAGGAGTCGTCTACAATAGAGATCCTAATTAGGCTCCGTTTGGCTAAATAAGTCAACTGGCTTATTATTATTTTTTTGTTCTTATTTAAAAAAATTTCATATTTATTAATTTTTTAGGGATTATTACATCGTCATGACGAAAGAAATCTAAAAATTATAATTGAAATATAAATTTTTTTGAATAAAGCCAAAAAAAATTGGCTTATTGGCTTATTTTTGTCTTTATTAAAAAAAATTAGGTTTCAATGGTAATTTTTTACCTTTTAGATTCCTATTGTCATGACGATGCAATAAACCCAAACAAATTAACAAATACAACTTTTTTTTGAATAAGAGTAAAAAAAATAAACCAGTTGGTTTATTTAGCCGAACGGTGTTACTATACTTTGTATAGTAATTCAAATGTCTGATCGAAGCATATTTTTATCAACCTGATTTTTTACATATTTGTTCTATGCGACGAGTTCTACGTACATTTTCGATCAATCAGAATGAGACCGGAGCGGGCCCCACTCGACGGGGCATCACGGTGCTGTCCTTTTTTAGGAGGCAGCACAATCCTTCCCTCAATCCCTTTTAGTGTACGTGTAAAGCGGCACATAATTGTCGATCTCATTAATCAATATTCTATATTAAAAATCACATCTCAACTATTCATTGTCAAGATCGATGGCCCATGTGGCCATGTGCGCCCTACAGGGTGTCATGCAGGACTTTGCACTACAGAATTTTCCAATCCCACATTCTTGTAGAACTCATATAAAAATGTGTGATTGTAAAATGGTTTAGAGTATCATGTGACGGTTCTTCGGAATTATGGTATAATTACTCATGGAGTTTAGAGTTTATGGATTATGCCTTTCATCTGCTTTGTGGAAAATGCAGGTCCAACTGTCCAAGTGACCAGCACGTGAAATTACTCGGCAGTCAACACGTGGCGCACATTCATTCTTCGAAGCTCATCTCGGTTGTATCTTATAAAATCTTCTCCCACGCAATTCCATTCCTCCACAGCCCCGCGTATTATGTCTAATCTCCCTCGTTCAAACATTTTGCTTACCTAGCGCGTACACCACGTGTGTATTTCCCCCACCCGCGTATACGTGTCGCCTTCTTATTGGGCCTGTGACTCCATAACTCAATCACGTGCTTCCCCACTACCTCCGGGTACTCATCCCATACTTGCACGCCCACTTTTTCCAACAATACAAACACCTCGGTCCTACGTCACGTGTCATTACTGTTATGTGGCAGTTGCCAAGTGGCTCATGGGTGTTTCGTTTTCTCGAAAAAAGAACTTTAAAAAAAAAAGGTAATTTTAAACTTAAAAATTATGTGTTTACATAAATAATTTTCCTATCAATATGAATCTTAATGATATTTGATAGATCTTATTAAGATCTTTTAAACGGTGCAAAAAAAAATTGAAAAAATATTTTTTATTTTTATTATATTTGAGTTTGAAATTATCTTCATTTAAAAAAAAAAGTATTTTTCCAAAAAGTGGAACACCAACTCACTCGACAAACCGAAACGCAACAAACACACAAACATATACTCCATCTGTTCTAAATTGAGAGGCCATTATTCCATTTTGTGTTATTCCAAAATGATGGTCCTTTTCCAAAACTGGAAGGAGAATTTTGGTGATTTTCCAAAAATGTTCCTCACATGTGAATATAAGTGTTATAAAGTAAGTAGAATATAAGGGTAATGGTGAAAATGATAGGCATTGTAGGTGTAATTATTGCATGTTCCCTTAAATAGTTGAAATTCTTAAGAGAGACTCTCAATTTAGAACGGATGGAGTATACAAATACACTCAGAAGAAAAGCACATACATTGCCACCGCCAATGTGGGCGGCCCGCGTGACTTGTGAGGGTGTTTATGTACTCATTGTGATTTGAAGAGAAATAAGATTAATATTTTGTGATTTTTGCCTCTACATTAATGTGTGGCTCTATGCTTAATCACAGGTGATGTAGTATTATTATTTATTTCTCACTTTGAGAAGTTATTAGTACATCTTATACACCTTTAATTCGAATTGTAAATTTTTCCACTAGATACTGAATATATTATTTAATCATAATTGGTGAAAAAAATACATGGATCTAAATTTCATCAAAAAGGATACAAGCCCACGATTATTTAGTATTTATTTTATGTAACCAACCCCACAATCATTCTAAAAGACCAATTGATCACCTCAAATATGTGCAGTAATTCAATTCTGTGGTCATATATGGTGAAAAGAAAACCCGGATCCTTAGCCGTTGATTCCTCGTGTGGTGAGGAATGACGTTGAAGCATACGTTACAGTGTTCCATCAGCACCCAATTTTTTCTGCCTAAATACTCGTTTTCACAAAAAAAAAACACGGCCTCTTTCCTTCAAAGCTGCCAATTAAGCCAATTAATTACTACCCAATACATACGAGTATAGTCTCTCTCTCTCTCTCTGGATTCGCATTTCCCTGTCAAAATCTCTCTCTCTCTCTCTCATATGGTAGCGAAGATGATGAAATGGTCGCCGTGGCCTCCACCCTCCGCCGCGGCCGCGAAGAAATTCCTCATAAAAGCAAAGCAAATAAAACTCCAAGGGTTCGTCGATGGCGGTGCCGACGAGGATCGGAGAGAGAAGGTAATGGCGGTGGAGATGAAATGGAAAGGAGCTCCCAAACACGGTCTGGTCCCATTAATCCACCGCCCATCGTCGAAACAACGCCGGAAACATGTTTCCGGCCAAACCCTCGTAAAGCAAGGCGAGCCTATCGATTGGGACGGCGATGAATTCGACAACACGTGCAGCTTTTCGACCGTTGCCAAGGAAAGCTCGTTTGGTCCGTGGGAGGTGTCGTTCACTCTGTTATATGTAAGTCGAAGAAATTGCGATTAATTTTGTTTTCCTCCATATCAAAATTCACCGGAGACACACTGTGCAAAGAAACCTTCGTACCTCTGTACCGAGGAATCTCGGACCATTGGATTGTGTGAGAATTTTTTTATTTTTCAAACTTTGTATGCAATCCAACGGTCTGGGATTCCTCGGTACAGAGGTGCGACCTGTGTTCATCAGAATTTTACTAGTTCATTACCAAATAATGTGTGAAGAGTTTTGCTTTGGTTTATTTTCCGCTTCTTTTTTTTTTTTTTTTGAGAATTTGTGGAAGTAATTGATTTGGATGGAATCTAGGGCGCGAAAACGGAATCTAAATTGGCCGCGGTGGGGAAGGCGTCGTTGAATTTGGGGGAATTGGCTTCGAAGATGGAGGCCCAGATTGAAGCGAAGGTTCCGGTCAACTTTAACGTCGCCGGAGGAGCTAACGGAGAAGCTACACTTTCGGTAAGCTAATTTCGGACCTGTAGAATTCTAGAGGGTGGACCATTTTTTTTTTAACAAAATCAGGTTTCGATAGGTTGGACCATTGACCCAGTAGTGGTACAGAATATACTCTTTTTGTCCATTTCTTAGTCATATTTTTATTTTTTAGAAAAAAAAAATACGTTTTTCTAATTCTAACCCAACTGATCAAAAAACAATACTAGTAATTTTTTTTTGGTATATAATATAACCGTTAGACCAACGGTCCCGGTTCTCTCAATATTTGATTGGGTGTTTTCTTATTGAGAAAGTTTTATTCATTTGAGTGGCGTAAACCTAAACATTAGAAAATTGAGAACTCTATCCGAGCAAAAGTGGATGTTCACAAATCCAACAAATTAAACTAGAGTTAGAAAGTTTTCTTAGATTCTTAGAATAAGTGTGATTTATTTGTTTGTTTCGAATTTAATGTCCCAATATATAGTGGAGTATAAGATTTCAATTGTGCCATTTCCTATTTGGATTTGAATTCTACATGTAACTTTAAAATATTGCAAGGAAGTATCATAAAACTTGGAAGAAAAATGTTTGTATTTGCACAATTTTTTTAATTTATTATTATAAAAATAGCGGTACAAGAGTACGAATATCTGAATTACATCAAATGAAAAACAAATCCACAATTAGTATAAGCTCAACCCAACTAGCTAGTAGTAGTCTCTTCAAGCGGAGAAATAATTCCAAAAAATACATAGGGAATAACAGCCGCACACAGCTTCTAACCTTCTAATGAGATGCATGAGTCCTGATTAACTGAGGCGTCTATTCGTTGAAGTGCATTAATTTATTACATGAGGGAGGGAGTATAATGTTATGGAATAGTGAATGAAAAATGCTAGGGACATAGATGTATAAAAGTTATTGGAGTTTAACGTGTTTTGACGGTTCAACACAAATCTATGATTCAACACAAATCTATGTTCTGAATCCAAACAAAGTGCGGACCTCCTCTTTTCCAATTGAATTTCGATGATCTGAGCCGCTTAATGTATTCAGAACGTGATTTTAAGGGTACCCGCGAGAAATCAACAAAAAAAAAGACCGGAAAGGGCTTCATTCGAGCAGTTTTTGTTTATTTTTTACTGAATGGTTCAAATAAAAACAGCTCAAATTAAGCCCTTCCCAGTCATTTTTTTTGCCGATTTCTTTATCGTACTCTTAAAATCACGTTCTGAACACATTGAACGACTCGGATCACAAAAATTCAATCGGGAAAGGGGAGAAATGGGGTGGTCCGCACTTTGCTTTGATGTGGAGGTCCGCATTAGAAGCTTACTCTCTCTCTCTCTCTCTCTCACTCTCTCTCTCTCTCTCACTCACTCTCTCTCTCTCTCTCTCTCTCTCTCTATATATATATATATATATATATATTTTAAGTATTGTGTGATTGGTTTTTCAACGCTTCATTTTTTAAGTTTTGAGTAGTATTTATCTTGTTTTTTAATGGCAAGTGGCTTAATTTTTTTGGGAATATTTCTTCATATTTGTTTGAACTGTCACGAGGGAAATTTCAAACAATTAAAATATGATCAAATTTGGTGGAAAAAATAAAAAGCATAAAAAAGTCAGTTGTTTCTACTTTGATTTATTTTGTCTTTCTAATTACTGTTTTTAACTTCTGATCGCTATTTTGTACTATTATTTAAATTTCTTTCGTCAACACAAACGAAAAAAATAAATGAAAAACTAACAAAAATTCAAAATTTAGACAAAAATAAGCCAATTAGCTAGTAAAATTTAAGCCAAACGTTTCATGGGGCGAGTGTGACTTTATAATTTGTTTTATAATCTCTGGGGTCCCTTCTTTGGTGGTGGAGTCCATCAGCCACTGGGATTCCAATTTGTAAAGGGATTAGAACTTGTTTGGTTGTCTTCATAAAGGAAATTAATTGTAAGTTTTTAGTGAGTACCAAACATAGTGTGTAGTATGTAGAGAGCTAGAATGCTTAGGGTTAATACTTTTTCTGAGTTTTCATCGCACTGGAATTTTTTCGCTTTCGCTCTCGGACACAGACAGGTTTGTATCGGACCATGTAAATTACTTGTGTGTGCACGCTTTACGTTGATCGATTCACATTCCAGCTACAGATATTTTCGGAACCGTCTGATGTAAACCCTTATTATTTTTATGGGTAATGGGTGATAAAGGCATCGGACGACGGTTCACGACTCGTTTTGTGTTTATATTGCCAACTAATGACTCTGCCCGCACACGTGCTTTCCAATTGAAAAAATTCAAGAATCTCTCTAGACAAACATGCGGAGGGTTAATACTTTTTCTGAGTTTTCAACGTACTGGGAATTTTTCGCTCTTGCTCTCGGACATAGACAGCTTTTGTATCGGACCATGTAAATTCTTTGTGTGCTTTACGTTGATGGATTCACATTATTTTTGGAATCGTCGATGTAAACCCTTGTTACTTTTATGGGTACGGGGAGATACGGGCATCAGACAGTTCAAGACTCGTTTGTGTTTAGACTGCGAACTCATGACTCTGCACGCCTACTTTCCGATTGAAAAAAAAATTCAAGAATCTTAGCTGTGATTATGGAGCCGTTCTTTTTATTAGTAGCTGTTAATGAATCCAAAAGTACAGCTTGATTTAGCTGACAAATTCTTTTCTTACCTTCGTAACCATTTTTAAATAGGCATATGTTCAAATTGGGGACCGTTGTGATTAATAAAAAATGGATCCGGAGATGCTGTAACGCTGTAACGCAGCTCCCTGTAGAACGCCCTGCAAGACGCATCCAGACTGTCTATTTAATAATCAATGGTTCGGATTAAAAACAAACTCTTCCAGGAAAGAGTTAGGGAAGAATTCCCTGGAAGAGTTCTTTTTTTATTCCGAATCGCTGAAAACACTTTTGAATGATCCGGATGTGTACTGCACCGCTCTGCAGGGAGCTGCTTTGCGGCATTCCGGATCCATAAAAAAGGAACAATCGTGTAAGGGGTACCCACTTTCATATGAATTACTAACTTTTATGTATTTTGATTAATCCTCCAGGTGTGCTTCAGCTTTGTAGAGGTCAGGGATTCCCAAGACCTGCCAGGAATCGTTCAAAACTCGACTGAGTCGAAGAATATGGAGGGCGCAAAAGGAGACGAATTAGCAGCATGCGATAAAGAGAGGTTTAAGAGTCCGGAAGAAGCGAGTGCTGACGACGACTCGGACGAGTCCGCCATGTTCGATTCGGACGTCACGTCCGAGAACGAGTTGGTTTCCACGTCGAACGGCGTTGACGTGACCACGGTGATTGAGTCGGCTTCGGGACGTCTGAGTTCGGAGACTCAGTCGGACTCGGTCAAGAAGGCTGGGTTCTTCTCGTGGAAGAGGAGGAGGTTGAGCTTCAGACCGGGGAAGACCAAAGGAGAGCCGTTGATTAAGAGGACTCGCGACGATGATGATCTTGACTCGGTCAACCCCTATTCGAGACCGGTACGTATCTTATTGCATTCTTCTAAACTTTTTTATCTGGAACTTTTTTTTGGTATTTTTTATTTTTCGTAACTTTTTGTTACTGTATAATTTTTAGGATTAATAGTTCGTCTCGATATGAGAAATAAAAAAAATATAAAAATATGAATAGATGTAAAAAAAAAAGTTCATGTGAAACGACACTTTACTAAAAAGATAGCTGTTTGATTTTTTTCGTATTAAATGATTTTTTTTAAAATACTTTTGGCCATAAATTTTTACTTTTGTGGACTCTTCTTGCTGTGACAGATGATTAATTCAAAAATTATTAGACAAATCTAAAAAATGTTTAGAAAAAACGAACAAAACATAGAAAAACGAGAATTTTTTTTTACAAGAATGAGCCCGTAGTATTTGTTCAAATCATATAATCTGAATGGAAGATTGGATCGAGCACCGACATATATTAGATTGATCTGATTTTTCACGGACCAACTCATTTTTTTCAAATCATTGAACGCCTCAAATAATCCGTACGGGACCCAGAATGATCCCACGTGACGATTGGTTCACCGATGGTTAGTATCTGTAGCAATGTTATTTATTTTGTCCCTAACCACGAGTATTAGTTGAGCTAGGCATCAAATTGGATTTCCATTTGGATTTGGATATGTAGATGTGACACTTCCATCAACAACCGTACAAATCTTCGGAAATATTTATATTTAGTTATAATTTCACAACTTTGATTGAACCTTCGACATTAAGTATAGTGAAATTGGTCAACACATTCTAGATTCTCAGGTGCCTTCTAAGTTACTACGTTCAAGCATCTGATTGTCCTACTCTCAGACCACCCCTTTCACACACGTAAGTAATATTGGGTTGACTTGCTTGCTTGACCATTTCAATTCATAATTTTTTAGTGGAAGAAATCTGTTCAAACTTTGACTTAGAACAGGGGAAAAAGTTGAAAGTATTTTATAATGACTCACCCAATTGACCCTGTAAAATCTTCCGCTAGATATGTTTCCGATTAGGTAGAAAAAGGCCGGGGTAAGGAAAGATGAGAGACAAATCTAATTTACGAGATATATGCATAAAGTGATTGCTCTAAACAAAATTTAATTATGAAAAAATGACAGAAGACAGGGCATGCCTAGATACAAAAAATCGAGAAACTTGAGAGACGTGTTATGGAACTATGCCCCCGATATCATATGACAGGTCTACCAACCCGACTCAACTTTTGTGCTCACTACCTTGCTTCCATCACGAGGGTTATTTGAAATAATTCGTTTTATAAAGGTCCGTCGAAATACAAGATTATTGCAAATCTGATAACTGAACGGCATAATTAGGAAATTCAAGTAAACGCAAGAAGTTGATCTTATCTGTCGTGAATTTCTTACGCAACTTGTGATGCTGAAATTTTAACGTCTAATGATTTTATCAGGAGGTAAATACCATTGAGCAATCTTGTAAAACTGGAGAGAAAGAAGAAACCAGTACCTCTGGTGGTTACTGGGAACAAAAGGAGCTAACCAGCAGAGATGGGGAAACAAAGCTTAAAACGAATGTATTCTTGGCTTCCTTCGACCAACGCAGCGACAAAGCCGCCGGAGAGAGCGCGTGTACGGCTCTTGTCGCCGTCATTGCCCACTGGCTGCACTCAAACCAAGAAGGAATGCCGACAAGGCCCGAGTTCGACCGACTCATTATCGAAGGTTCCTCTGAGTGGAGAAATCTCTGCGGGAAAGAGGACCTGATAAACCAATTCCCGAACAAGCATTTCGACCTCGAGACAGTAATGCAAGCGGGCATCCGGCCGGTTTCTGTTCTGCCGGAGAAATCCTTCGTGGGATTCTTCGGACCGGAGAAGTTTCAGTCGTTGAAGGGATGTATGTCTTTTGATCAGATATGGGACGAGATCAAGGCCGGCGACGAGGATACTAGACCTAAGCTTTATATAGTAAGTTGGAACGATCATTTCTTTGTGTTGAAGGTTGATTCAGATGCTTACTATATCATCGACACGTTGGGTGAGAGGCTCTACGAGGGGTGCGACCGAGCGTACATTATGAGGTTTGACGACTCGACTGTGATGAAGGGGAAGGTGGATAGTGAAAGCGTCAGTTCCTCTGAACCGACTAAGGTGGATAGAGAAAGAATCGGTTCAGAGGAACCGACTAATTCTGGAGATGTAAGCAAAGGGGAGATTTGCAGGGGGAAAGAGTGTTGCAGGGAGTTCATCAAGAGATTTTTCGCGGCCATACCGCTTAAGGAACTGGAATCGGAAGAGGAAAAGGAACCGGTTTCTTACTTTGCTCTCCACCAGCGATTACAGATAGAATTCAACTTCAGCTCTTCCTTGTCGTCGTCGTCAGCTGCGTCTTCTTTAGCTACTAGTACTTCTGTTTCCTCTCTTTTCTCAGAGGAGAGTGCGGATTTATAGCATTGATGACGATTCTGTTGTGTAAAGTTATTTTTTTCCGCCGGCTCTTTCGATGCGAAAACACTTACTGTAGTTGATTTTGAAGTAATGCAATTCAGTTGGAAGGGTTTCATAGATCCATGTTCGGAGTTAACTCTTGGTTGGCTTTTGAAAGGTAAATGTTTGGTCAATTTTGCTCATATTGTTCTTGGTAAGAACATGTACAGTTTCTTTGGAAACTTAAATGATGAGCTAACATTCGAGAGTATCTATAGTGCCAGTGGTTATTATCTTCTTTGCAGGAATCATGCACGTCCATGAAATTAGCAATGAGCTTTTTGGCTAAACTGATTGGGTCACTCCACCTATATATTGAATAACCTGTTTGGCTTCGGCCCGGTCAGTCGTGCGCGACTACACCTCGGTTTGGATTTTTTGTTGTAAATTGTATAGCTACGACCTCGGTCAGTTGTGCGCGACTCGACTTCAGATCATTTGATCGTTTGGGTTCTGGAGTTGTCTACTTGGCTTCGGTCCTTACATGGCTTGGCCTCGATTCTGTGTTTGGTCTGCTCAGTGGAAACAGTTTTCTGTACTTGGCTCTGTCAAGCCACGTGCTTGCACAAATGGCTCTAACCATGGAAATACTTGTGATGGTATTTTCTTGAGTGGTTTGACCATAATAGTTTGGTGTGCTACGGGTGGTTCCTACGGGAACATGTTCCTCCCACTTGAGAAATGAGTAGGATTGGCAAGTGTTTGCTGTTGTGTAGGTTCAAGTGACAAGAACTTCTTATCAATGAGTTGCAAGAGGCATTGAACCATTGGACTACGTCCAAACACGAAATGGTAATAAGTATCTTTTACTTTTATCGATGATAGCACGAGATATTGTTTTGTGTACTTGCTTAATAGCAAGGATGAAGCTTTGGAAATTTTCACTTTTTTTTATAAGAATCAACTTATCAAAATGATTAACATGTTGAGAAGTGACCAAGGTGGTGAGTATGAATCACCATTTGGTGAATTCTGCGCACAACCGGAATTATCCACCAAACCACTGTACCTTACTTCCCTCAACAAAGTGGAATTGCTAAACGAAAAAATCGTAACTTGAAAAAAATGATGAATGATATGTTGATAAGTTTTTGGGTTGCCACTGAACTTGTGGGGGGATGCTATCCTCACCATGGATTACATACTAAATAAGGTACCTTGCAAGAAAGTTAATAAGACTCCTTACGAGATGTGGAAATATAGGAAGCCTACCTACAATTACTTTCAAATGTGGGGGTGTCTCACAAAGGTAGCTGTACGTCCACCTAAAAAAGGAGAAGATAGAGCTGAGAATTGTTGATTGCGTGTTAATTGGTTACGCACACAATAGTACTGCTTACCGATTTCTTGTGTATGAATCTGAAACACTATTATGGAATCTAGGAATGCGACGTTCTTTGAACACTTATTTCTATATAGATCCATAGACGAGTCGAGTTCTGTGAAGCAGATTTTGGAGACTAATATGAAAGCAATCAAGACCAAGAGCAAGAAGGTGATGTTGAGCAAAGACGTAGCAAATGAGCTAGAAGCAGTAAAATCTAAGGAGAAAGGTGCACAACCTCTGGCTATACATAGGGCTGCAAACGAGCTGAGCCGAGCCGAGTTTTAGTGTGCTCGAGCTTGGCTCGCCAAAAATATAGTTGGCTCGAGCTCGGCTCGAGCTCGGCTCGAGCTGCAGGACTCGAGCTCGAGCTTGGCTCGAGATGTATTTACAGAGCTCGAGCTCGGCTCGCTCAGCTCGTTTATGAAACAAATATAAATATGTAAATAAAATAATAT
>BPLS01022658.1:0-14975 GCA_019656275.1 Rhododendron kiyosumense
AGCCTATGGCTAACCCATTGGCGACATTCTTGCATGTCAAGCTGTAAACCCCTGCAACAAAAGGGAAAAGAGATAACATAGCAGTAACTGAAACAGAAAGTCAAACACTGACATGCCAAGGATATACACACCCAAAATTTGCTCTTCTAGTGGTAAGAGGAAGGATAGAGTTAAACTTCCTTGTTATTGCAAGCCATTCTTCATCATACTGGATCTCAAAAGGTCCTGGCTCGGATTCAATTTCAAAAATCTGAACCTCAGTTAAACCCACAACTGACATGAGATTCAGGGAATTACTACATGAAGGACATGAAGACAACAAGCAAGAATACCAGACAATACCTGCAAAAATTTGCGTCCTGGGAGGCACTTATCAAGTGCAAGAAATTTTGTCACCGCACCTCCCTCTCCATGTTGAACTAAAGCAGCAAATTTGCAGTGTAGATGTGCTGAAAACCAATAAGGTGGTTTCAATTTTTCTAGCAATTCTGCAGCAGGTTTACTTCCTAGGGTTCTCTCCTGTATCTGAATAAGTATGCATTATTAGTGGTCAAGCAAATAGAAATCTTCCAGTCGACATTAACAGCATCAATATCATGCAAGATGCTTAGAAAAGAAAACTCCGGCTATTCATAGGCCTGGGACAAAAAAAGAGTAGGTCACAAGATCTCTATGGTAGTTAGAGGCAGTATGTAATTCTAACGACAAATCAAAAAAGCCTAGTTCTCTGCACACACTCCAATGCTACTGTAAAACCATATGTTAAACCATTCAACTCAATACCAATTGGCAATGAGTGGAGAGGCCACCCAGGCTCATATACCAATTATGGAGATGATTATTAACCGATGTGGGACAAGCTATAACACTCCCCCACATGTGTGACCCACTGACCCCAAGACTCACACATGGTGAGTTAAACAAACAATTCAATACATAGGACAACCATCAACGACAAACAAAGGGGGAATCAACCACCAACGACATAGAGTCTTGCCCAAAAGCCTCCGAAAGCCTAGCTCCAATACCATGCTAAGGATCCAACTCAATACCAATTAGCAACGAGTGGAGAGGCTGCCCAGTCACATATACACTAATACAAGTTATGAAGGTGATTATTAACCGACTTGGGACAAGTTGTAACAACATCCAATTCAAAATCAATTGGCAATGAGTGGAAAGGCATCTCAGGCTCATATACTAGTTTTGAAGAAAATTAACCGATGAACACTACCCCACGCGTGCGACCCTGACTCGCTTGTGGAGAGGTAAACAATCGATCCATAACACATGTATCACAACAAACAATGGTGCACTTATGGCACAAACAAGGGGGACGAAATTCTCTGAAACCTTAGCTCTGATACCATGTTAAAGCATCCAACTCAAAACCAATTGGCAATGAGTAGAGAGCGGCCCAGGCTCATATACTAGTTTTGGAGGAAATAATTAACCAATGTGGGACAAACTCCAACCGCTAGTATACAGGTTCTCTACTTTTTATTATTCAATTTACAACCAAGCCATTTCTCAATGCTTCTTGTGTAAAATTATAGCTCAGATAAAATAAACCGAAAAGGTCAGAGTCGTCAGACATTTGCCTAGTCAGGAAAACCTAAACAAAAAATTTATATGTTCAGCTCCGAAAACATAAAGTGCAGAAATGAGCCCTATCGGCTATCACAAGTCCACCAAACCTCTAAACTTACAGAAGTAGAAAAACATTCACATGCAGGTAACTGAAAGCAAAGCAAAATAGTACAAAACAACCCAAACCTTCTTAGGGCAAATACTTCAAAAAATGTGGGGATGTTGCATTAACGTATACAAGCTTTCACCATATTAATGCAGATGTTAGAACACTAGATTACCTCTTGGTTGAAAAACGGTTTATGTCGAACAAGCGTCTTCCAATCTCCGTGGTCAGTGATACCAATAGGCCAGTCATGTGAAAGGAATATATCAATTGGTTCTTCAACTTGCATGAGCTTGTGGACATCATACTCACGTACATGATATATAGACCGGATATCCTTCTCGTTATAAGGCACCCTCTCGTGATGTCCTGCTCATAAAACACATATTTTCTTATTTCTTTTTAGTACCTAGGGCCAATTTACGCCAAGTTACAACAAATCAATGCTCTCAAATGCTCAGAGGAAAGCCACGACACAACATGTGATGTAGAACAGGACAGCATGACTACATAGCCTTATTGAAGTCTATAAAAGACTAAAAGTTAACCAACCTAAACGATAATCGTGTGCTTTATAAATCCCAGATAGTCCTCCAATACGAATGTTGCCAAACTTGACTACTCCAGCAAAACCCAAGAAGTATATATCAGGCGCTGTCCATCCTCCGTAGTATCTACAAAAACAACATACATCCATGGTTTGCTTTACACCATTCCATTTACTTATTTTAAGGTCTAACCAGCCCAAGTTGGTCATCAAGATTAGATTATGCACCATACAGAAGTTATCTATTTCCAATGAGAAAACAAAACAAAGAGGACTTGGAAAAGGTGGAACATTTTCAAGTTAGAGAAACACATAATGCTAAGAATGTAAAGTTTAGACCACAAGAAATACAGTTTTATTCAATAAAATACTAAGTAAAATGGTAATAGCAATCATAATTAACTGATAATAGCTGATGTACAAACTACCGCCAATGCAATCGACTAGTAATTTCAACAGTTAACGGCCAAAAAAGACTCTGGAAATTAGGTAGGCACATCAGTTCAAGTTCTGTAAAACATATTGTGCATGACAAAAGCAAGTCTAACAAAGAGCTCAACCTTCTAAAGACTTCCTCAAGCGACAATTATCCGGTTTTGGCCACAGCCCACGTATCATCTCATGCAAAGAAATCTACAAGGAAAAAATCAATGAATAAAAGTCTACATACAGTTCCCACAGGTAATTCGATGCTTCGTGATTGCCGCCTATGAATATGGTTGGAAACGGAGCTACTTTTTCGCCTGAGTAGTATTTCCAGAAAGAGTTCATGCTACGAAATTTAGGCTTCACGTTCAAGCTTTCCAAATCCTTCTCATTCCTAACAGCCTGTTCTCCAAGGGGAATTCAAGTTTCAAACCAATAGGGAAAGGAGTAAAAAACATAAAATAGACCCAAAAAAAAAGTCATTTGAGTTGCCAAAACCACAATTACATGAATTTGAGTCGCCAAAAGCTCATTAATTTGAATTACACAGGCACAGCAAAATAAGCCATTGGAATGATCAAAATAGTATGCATGGGTGGTTCTACCATTGATTGAGGGAGTTCAATGAACCCCCTGGGTTTAGAAAATGTACTAAAATTTTGTTATTTTTCATACGTAATCTGATTTTTCTTTAGTGTCTGCACTGTATCATTAATACGAAGTCAAAAAGAATAAAATTCACTTAAATTTAAGAGTAAACCAGGCCCAATAAATTTTTAACTAAAATTAAAGACTTCATTTTATGTAAAGTTTTGTATCCCAAAAATGTGCTATATGTTTTTGTCATCACTGAACTAAAATCCTGGAGTTGAGCCGCCCCTGATAGTATGAATAGAACAGCAAGAACTAGGAACACACAATTGGGGGTGGAGCAAATAAATAGTCTAGATACTGCATTTTAACAGAGAAATCAACTGCAGAAATTGTATTGATTCTGTGCGGTATACCTGGAAGTCACCACAGCAAATGAGGAGGTCGATTTTGGTCTTCTCTACTTCCTGCAAATGCAAAAGCGTCGCGTACACGTTGTCCAAATCTCCATGCATACACCCTTCCACTGCAATCTTCATATCTAAATCTACGCATTCAAAGACGAACAAGCAAAAACATCACGTGATGCTTTGAATTCTTTTGAGCAAAAATACAAATCCTAAGGTTCTGTGATATACTGGCACTGAAAACGGCTGAGGTATTGGCAATACCCACTTGTAAAAGTAGGGTTACGGATGCTAAATACTCGAATCAGAGAAGAAGGAGAAGAGTGAAGTGACGTCTAGCCTTGTTCGATATTCGGCGAGAGACGGTTGTGGCTAGACCAGTGCACTTAGCATTCGCAGACGAAGAAGGGTTTTAGCGGGTTGGAACTTGGAAGGAGGGCTATAGTTTGGGAGAAGAAATTTCTCGTGGGCTAAATCTGAAATATTCCTTAATCTAGGGCTACATAAAATCTGAATTGTTTTTTTATACTAATGTCTATTGTTTTTTCCGTGATAACTAAAATTTTAGTGAGAAAAATTCAAAAAAACCCCTGAACTTTGAACCCAATGTCAAATAGGCACCTGAACTTAAATAAACTTCAATTGAACATCTGAACTTTCACTCCGTTATTCAATTTACCCCCTACCGTTCAATCTGTGACTTTCCTAACGGCAACAGCTGAGCTGGACACTAACAAACAGAACAAAACGTTAGAGGGAGAAATTAGAGAGAAACAACAGTGATTTGGCACCATTTTAGGGCCCCGTTCGGCTACCTTATTCAATTTTTTTCATATTTGTTGATTTTTCATCAATTTTTTGGAAATTATTGCATCGTCATAATGAGAGAAATCTAAAAAATAAAAAATTATGATCGAAATCCATTTCTTTAAATAAAAACGAAAAAATTGGCTTATTTTTGTCTTTATTCAAAAAATTATGTTTCGATCGTAATTTATTACTTTTTAGATTCCTCTAGTTATGACGATGCAATAATTCTCAAAAAAAATGATGAAAAACTTGCTATGTTTGGATTTGTGTTTGAATTTTTTTTTGAAAAATAGTAGGGATAATAAGTGGAAAGAAATATTGGAAGTATGGAAAAATTTAGGGGAAATTTTTAAAAAAATTCTTTTTGAATTGTAAAGAGAACAAAAAAAAAACACAAAAAAAATTTGAATAAAGACAAAAAATAAGCCAGTAGACTTATTTAGCCGAACGGGGCCTTAAAAAGGTGACAGATCACTGTTGTTTTTCTCCAATTTTTCCCTCTAACGTTTTGTTTTGTTTATTAGTGTCCAGCTCAGCAGTTGCCATTAGGAAAGTCACGAATTGAGACGGAAGGGGATAAATTGAATAATGGAGTGAAAGTTCAGGTGTTCAATTGAAATTTATTTAAGTTTAGGTGCCTATTTGACATTGAGTTCAAAGTTCAAGGGTTTTTTTGAATTTTTCCCAATTTTAGTAGTAAAGTGGAGTAAAGCAAAAGGAAAATCATTTTCTACATGAGTTCATTTGATAAGAGAAATTTGTACAGAAATTTTTAAAAACAAAGTCAATAGTTTAATTGTAAAAAAACAAAAAACAAAATTCGTGCAAAATATTGTGTCTTTTGCACTATGAAGTCATATATTCTTGCAACTTCTTACTGACTAAACACCCAAAAAATGGGATTTGGGGATCATGTAGGGTAGTCCGCTCTACAGGTTGTAGTGTGACCGATCCATTTTGACAATGGACGGCTCGAATTTTAATTCAAGCGATGGACAGTTCAGATTAAAAGAGCTCAAATTGAAATCTGAGTCGTTTGTGCCAAAATAAACGGCCAGATCAACTGCTTTACAATGTTATAGTGTGATTGTACACCACTGAAAACCCCAATCTCAAAAAATGCAAGAATGCCAGAGGTTCTCACACATTTTCCTTGCAACTGAATGGGTCAAATCTTTCTTAGGCTCCGTTCCGGAACGCTTCTTAAAAAATAAGTACTTATTTTACATCTTCTCATTCAAAAATAATAAGGGCCATTCCACAAAATTCAAATCAAAAATTCCTTTCACATTTTCAAACTCAAAAATAATATAAATGAAAAAAAAAAAATCAATTTTTTTGGCACCGTATTAAAGATCTCAATGAGATCTATCAAACAAGATCCATAGTGATAGGAAAATTATTTGCATAAACACATGATTTTTGAGCTTGAAGTTGCCTTATACAAAAAATAAGACTGTTGCTATTATAATGGGCGCCGGCGGAGTGAAATCGCACCGGCGGCCACGTCGGGCAGTCTCCGGCCACCGGACGGCCGATCCGAGCCGTCCAAAAATTCTAAAAAAAAAACCAAGGGGTGATTCATATATACACGGAAAAGGGGTGCTCGGATCAAGCCCCCTACACACCTCGGATGCCGTTGATTCCCGCGCTAGCCCCCTTGGTTTTTTTTTTAGAATTTTTGGACGGCTCGGATCGGCCGTCCGGTGGCCGGAGACTGCCCGACGTGGCCGCCGGTGCGATTTCACTCTCGGCACCCATTGACACCTATGTAAATTCTTCCAAATAAGTGGAAAGGTTCTTATTTTTCTGGAACGGGTCTTCTTTTTCCACAAAAAATAAGAACTTAATTGGGTTGTGGAACACAGCCTTAGTCTTCTTTTAAAACGTGCTTATTAATTTTTTTTTTTTTTTTTATACATTCGCCATCCTCTTTTCTCATCTATGCATTTTTTGCCCTTCCAAAAAAAAAATTTAATAAATAGTTTTCCCATATTTTTACAGGAAAAAAAGAAAAGGTGGGATATAGTTTTGTGGAAGCCGGGGGGCTGCTGTCCCGATTTTGGGGCCCACCCCTATCTCGCTCCGATAATCGGAATCGTTCACTTTGTAGAGCTCGTCGAGTAGAACAATTATGCTAAAAATTAGCTTAATTGGACATCATTAAATGCCTGATCGGAAACTTTTTATCTTGAAAAGAATGGATCCGAAACACTGGATCAAATCCATTGTAACCCATGGACCGAGGGTTATATGGGCTCCGATTAGGCACTTAACAATTAAGCTGATTTTTTGCATAGTTGTTCTACTCGACGAGCTCTACAAAGTGAACGATTCCGATTATCAGAACGAGACCGGGGTGAACCTCAAAATCGGGACAGCAGCCCCCCGCTTCCATAGTTTTGCAGTCTGGCCCATCCAGGAGCCCAGCCCCAGCCATCCCGATGAGGAATGTGGCAGAGCCCGACTGCGGAGGAGGAAGGGGGGCTGCTGTCCCCTTTGGGACAGCAGCGTGCAGCTGTCCCTCATTTTGGGGCCCACCCCGGTCTCGCTCCGATAATCAGAATTGTTCACTTTGTAGAGCTCGTCGAGTAGAATAACTATATAAAAAATCAACTTAATTGGATATCATTAAGTGCCTGATCGGAACCTTTTTATTTTGAAAAGAATGGATCCAAAACACTGGATCAAATCCACTGTAACCCATGGACTGAGAGTTATATGGGATCCGATCAGGCACTTAATGATATCCAATTGAGCTGATTTTTTTGCATAGTTGTTCTACTCGACGAGCTCTACAAAATGAACGATTCTGATTATTGAAGCGAGACCGAGTGGGTCCCAAAATCGGGACAGCAGTACGCTGTTGTCCCCTTGGGAACATCAGCCCGCCTGCGTCCGACTGCGGAGGCTACAAATAGAGAAAGTGATGATGGGGAGGAACTAACAGAGACTCAAGTTCCTATAATTTGTGTGCGTGAGCGCATATATAAGTGTAAAAACGTCTTTAAAACACATCACAATCTAATAAAATTCATAAGAGCGAAGATTCAGAAGACGAGCGCAGCACGAGGATTGGGAGCGCAAATGTAGGATATTTTTAGAATTATGTGACTAACGTCAAGATACATGTAGCATGAAAGCAAACATGAAATACAACATTTACCCAAAAAAACATGAAATACAACAATTCTAAAAAAAAAGGATGCAGACATGACCAGGGACACTAACTTTTTTCTTGCTATGCATATCCATGTTATAAACTCTTTAGGTTAGGTAACTTTTCAAATGTGTTATCAACGGATGACGTATGTCTACATACGCGCATATATTTAATATTACATTTTTCTTCCAATACAATTGAAGTTTTTTTTATCAACTCTCGACAAAAAAAATTTAAAATTTACAAAATTCACTTTAATGTGTTTTTATGCATGTCTCTGATGTATTCTACCATAAAAACACAAAAAATTATCAAACATACCTACTTCCGTATGTCGTTAGCATACGAATGTTTTCAACATGTCCGACACAGAAATATGTCTACTACTAATTGTGTTGATGTTTCATAGCTACATACTACAGATAGGTAGAAATTTCTTTTTCTTTCTTTCATATATAACAAGGAATCCTTGCAGGAGCTATATATCGGGGGCAATTTCCAACCTTTGTGTCGTCCATTTTATTTAACTCTCATGGATGTACCCCCATACCATGAGGAGAGAATAGTTGGTTTCGAAAGCGGACGAGTGGAATGTTCTAGTCATGGATGAATAGAGCTTAATTACAGAAAGGGTGGGACTGGTGGTAGTTCTTTTGGGGAGAAATCAACTTTTAAGGCTATTAATATGATGGAAAGGAGGTTGAGAAGATCAAAGAGGAAAATTAAGAAGAAGAAACTTCTTGCCGAGCTTGGGGTCAGGGCCGATCGACAAAGTAAGTCGTAGAAAAAAGATGATCCCATCTTCCTCTTTATATTTCGGTGATATCAAGAACAGAAACTCCCTTCTTTCAAGGAAGCTCAAGAGATGATGGATATTGGTGCGAGATTGGGCATACAATATAAAGGGAGAGGAACTTTATGCTTAAGACTCTTGTGGAAATGCAGGAGGCCTATTTAGCAGAAAGAATTGACGCTCTTGATGATTTGGAGAATGAGTTTGAGTTGGAAGATGATGTCGACCTCGAGGAAGATGTCTCTCTTTCTTTGGAATTTTGAACCGTCATCTAATATGTTTGGTGTTTTTTGGGTTCAGGTCATATTCCTTTTGATTTGTTCGTTTTGCTTCGGTTGTGGTTGTAGTTGTTTTTTATCCTCTTGTTTTTGGGTTAGGTGTTAGGTGTTGGGTCTTACACTTGTTTTTTGGCAGATTCTATGGCTCTTGTGATGTTGGGGAGTGATGTTTTTAGATGTTTGCTTCGGTTGTTTTCTTGCCATCTTTTGGTGTTGGTTCTTAGGTGGTGTTTTCGCCAGTGTGCCCAAGATCCCTTTAATCTTTGTATCATCTTCAAAAATTAATAAAAAAAATTTCTTTTTCAAAAAAAATTACCTTATCAATTTTTGTAATTCCCATCTATTTTGTGGTACTTATAATAGTTGATCAATAATTCTACGTACCCCAAAAGGTACCTCGAAAATACATCAAAATAGAAAATTAATGGTTCAGATTCGTTTCAAAGTTAATCTATACCATTGATTACTCATTTGAGGTGTTTTCAGAGTATCCTATTTGGGTACCTAGCATCGTTTCAAAGTGAATCTATACCATTGATTACTCATTTTGAGGTGTTTTCAGAGTATCCTATTTGGGTACCTAGCATTGTGCTTTGGCCCTCATATTACCAGTTAGCTTTTTTTTTTGATCCGCATATTACAAGTTAGCTTGACGAACGCCAATTGTTCATCACCTTAACTTACTTATGTCTAAAAGTACTACTATAATTTGTAATACAGGATATTTTGTGCAACTCATCTTATTAAAATTTCTACCCATTCAACTAAGGACTTTCTTGATTTTTAGGACTTTTTTTGGCTTTGTCCCTATTAAAAAAAAATCGCATTTGTTAGTTTTGTGTATCATTTTTTGGTTTTTCGATTCGTCTCATCAAAGTTGGCTTCTTTTTTTCTTTTCTTTTTTGCTTAAAAGTAGTTATTTTCCAAAATATTTGGTTAGAGTGAATTTTTTTTACTTTTGTGATTAATAATCTACAAAAATTTGGCGCAAAATTAACAAAAATTAACAAATACAAAAAAAAATTAAATAAGAACAAAATCAACTTATTTTGTTAAAAGTTAAGTGGAACACCACCGCTGCCATTGCATGAATATACATGGTAATGATCCAGAAAGTCTACACATACAAATAATCTGTGCACAAATTGTGCACAGATTTCAATGTAGGGTCCACCACAGGTCCCACACAAATGATCCAAGTCGTTCATTAAATATAAAACATATTTTTAAGGGTTCGAAAAAATTAGCTCAATCCGATACCTATAAATGCTCGATTCAATTGTCTAACTTTTCATTTAGATTTAAGAATAATAAAAAGTTAGATGATTGGATCGAGTATCTATAGGTATCAAATTGAGCTATTTTTTTACGGGGACCCTCAAAAAATTGCTCTACATTTAATGAACAACTCGAACTATTTGTGTGGGACCCGTGGTAGGCTCCACAACGAAATATGTGTACAGACTGTCTATTGTGTAGCAGGACTCGTAATGATCGGACAATTTCGGTATGCAATGGCAAAGCTGTTTTTTGGACCGCGGGGCCCAGCCCAACGAATTTTTTCCCGTATAACTTGCATAATTTTGATAGATATAACAAGTTGTGAAATTTCAACCATCATAAAAAATATGAATACCAAATTACTTTTATAGTTTGGCCCCATCGACTTCGATTCCTTGCTCAACTACTGCTAGCCTGCTAGTTTTTATGTTGTATTGTTATGGCCTTGTAGAATATTGCATTTTTGCTGTTTGTACTATAATTAAACTTTATAGTCATCCCCAATCATAGCACCAAGTTAAATAGTATGAACCCAGGGCCTGTTGTGCAGGGGTGCACAACATTCCTGTCATATACCATCTCATCCGTTCGTCTGTGTTTTGGACGGTTTAGATTTAAATAAAACTTTTCCGGTGGCCATCTGTGCAATATGTCTTGGACAGTCCTGATTTAGATCTGTGTTTTGGACGAGCCGACTGTGCACCATATTGCACAGCAGGCCCTTGCAATCAAATTATTATATACACCAAGGTATATATAAGGAATTGATTTTATCACTCCCATTTTTGTTACTGTTACTCTCATTCTCTCATAAAACAAATTATCTAATCAAGACACAAAGAAGAGTGGCATTAACAAAAAATGGAGCGGCAAAATCACTCCCTTATATATGAGTCCCCTTCCTATGAGGGAGTCCTCATTTTAAATAAAATGGGGACGTCCCCTTTTCTTCCCTTTCCCAATCAAATTTTGATGATTCGATCCACTTAATGTGTTCAGAACGTGATTTCACAGTTATCCACCAGGAATCAGCAAAAAAAATTTATCGGAAATGGCTTGATTTGAGCAATTTTTATTTAAACTGTTTGATTAAATACAAACAAAAACTGCTCTTATCAAGCCATTTTCAGTCTTTTTTTTTTTTTTGCTGATTTCTCACAGATACCCTTAAAATCACATTCTGAACATATTGAGCGGCTCAGATCACCGCAAATTGGTTGGGAAAAGGACATCTTTAACTTAATAAGTTAAGAGCTCCCTGATTGGAAGTTTTGCGTATATATAGTACGATGCGGTTCCGGAAACACCCAAAAATACACCTAAAAAAATATCTCTTAGTTCCCGATCAAATGTTGATGATCCAAGCCACTCAATGTGATCAGAACGTGATTTTAAGAATATCCGTGAGAAATCAGCAAAAAAATGACCGGAAAGGGCTTGATCCAAACAGTTTTTTATTGAATGGTTCAAATAAAAATTACTTAAATCAAGTCTTTCACGGTCATTTATTTTGCTAAATTCTCACAGGCACCCTTAAAATCACATTCTGCACACATTGAATGGTTCGGATCATAAAAATTTGATCGGAAACTATGAGATTGAAATTTAGGGTGTTTTTTTAGGTGTCTCTTGAACCGCCTCGTATATAGTATGTTCTGAATCTAGACTTTCAATTTAAAGTTGCAACTAAAAAAATGTCTCAAGACAAGAGCTTTTATGGTTTAATTAAATAAAGCGGTGAGATTCTGAGAGGTTTCAGCTGTACCAGACCTACCATATCCACCAAAACAAAGGGAGCCGTGCTTCTTTATCATTGGAGTAGTTAGTAGTTACTACGATCTATTAATAATGATGCCCACAAGATAGTTAATTTGCCTGTATTTATTGTTTTGCCACCTTTAATCATGAAAATGTGTTGATTTGCGTTCCTCATCTTTACAGACAAGAAAATTCAAATTAATGCGCCTATCTCGATTTATTTCGGAGCTCTGAAATTAACGGCCGAGCGAACGCAAAACCCTTTTGTGGTCCCATAGTTTTGAATGTTTGGCCTTTGTAAAATTCAAACATATGACCTCATGAAGGATAAACATTTATTTGCATGCTCATGACTTGACCAAATTTCTTGGGATTAATTCAAAGGGAAATGCTATTGCACTTAGTCAAGCGAAAGACTACAATACACACTTTTTATTTGGGTGTGTATCATATGCACCTCCCAAAATGTTATGAATTATAGAGAAAATATTACGAATCGTATTGTTAAAAAGTTACGAATCGTATAAAAGTTACGAGATACACCAAAATGTTATGAATTATAATAAAAATGTTACGAATCTTACTGCTAAAAAATTATCATGAATTATAGAACAAAAGTTACGAAACGCGCTAAAATATTATGAATGAACAATAAGGAATTTGTATAGTAGACTTTCCCCTCAGGGTCAAATCAAACAATATCAATTTCCTTGACATGAGATTCGCATGTTCATTTAAAAGTCACGAATGAAAATTTTAAAAGGAGTTTCTTCTAAATTGATCATTAGTGGTCATTTATGAATTTTGGTATCTTTATCATCAAATTCATGTGCAAATCATTTTAAAGATTGAAAACTCATCGCATAAATTATCCAATCAGTTAATCAAATTTCGTAATTTATTTCAGTTTTGACTATTTATCATTTTTGGTAAATACGCCATGTTTTACAATTTTTGAGTTTCTTACATTGTTATTGCATGCCATGTCTTTTTATCCTCTTTTCAAAAAAATGTCTTTTTATCCTGAGCTCTTTTTTTTTTTTATAGAAAATATGCACACAAAAAAATAGTATGTATTTGATTTTGTTTTAGAGATATGGTTTAGAGAGAGAAACTGAAAAATAAAAATAAAAATTGGGGATAGTATTTAAATTTATTGAAATATATATTTGTTGAAATATAGGAGATGATAAATTTTTCCAATGTTTTGAGAGATCGAAATCTGGTACATATTGGGGATAGTATGGACCGGAATTTATTGAAATATATGTTGAAAGTTGTCAATAGCTACATTAGGATTTAGTCATGCGCACTATTCAATTTTTTTCCCACTCAATTATGTATAAACAAGATTTTAGGAGAGGTCCAAATTAGTATTTTGTCCCATGCATCGAATGGGTCATCAGCTAGTCCAATATGAAAGCTTAGTAAAACACACGCGTGGTATTGTTTCAGATGTTATTGGAGCCAAAAAAATATTTGTATCCCGTGCATAGAATAATGCTAATCGGCTAGTTCAATGTGAAAGCCTAGTAAAAAAAATGTGCTATTGTTCTCGGTCATTGTTGGAGCATCGATGAGCACCCAATATTGCAGATTTTTGGTGCGACTAGTTCCGCTTTAAGTTGTTTTATCTTACGTTTATTGTGCTGTTATAGCAATATTAATATTTTCAGGTAAAACGTGCAAATAAGACGTTTTTTAACGCCATGGATGGCTCAAGTGCTTCCAAGTACCCGAAGACCTTATCGGCCCCTTAAAATCTGTCTAAGTATGGAAAAATGACTTTCTGAAAAAGTATCGATTTTCAAGATAAAAAATGGCAATAATTAATCCTTGAATTTTTCTAAGAGTAACTATAAAGTTGCAAGGTTTTATTTGAAGAGCAAGGTCATGTTTTGATCCATTTTCTCTTGAGAAAAACGTGCAATTTTCCATTTTACACTAAAAGTGGGGGTTGATATTTTGATATAATTTGAACCTTGAAATTCTGGTAATGCTATTGTTTCCAAATGGGGGGGGTACTTTCTTATTTTCATTAAATAAATTAAAGTAAAGAAAGGTAAAATAAATGTTTAAAATATAGTCTTTACTTAAGTTTAAAGAATAAAAATTAGATGCTGAGGAGCTGCGAAGTTGCTGGGAGCTGTTTGCTGAAGCTGAAGCCTCAACCTGAAACCTGCAATTTTGCAAGATGTTATCGATAACACTCCACTTGTTATCGATACCATTGGTCCCATTTTGGTCCAGAAGTTGTCCAGAAGCAAGGGTAGCGATACCTCTCCTGTTTTGTTATCGATGACTCGATCTTTTCTCCGAGGTAATATTTGAGTGATGTTATCGAAACCCTTTTGATAGGAATCAATAACCTTGGGCTTCTGCAGATATTTTTGTTGCTTTTCAGACTTTTCACTAATGGAAACTTCCTTTTAATTGGTAGCTTTATGGGATTTTTGCTGACTTTTGAGGAGAGAGAAAGCTTTTGTGTATATATAGGGCTCTCACTCATGTGTATGTATCTAGCACATTACATTTAAGTCTTTTACTCCATTAATATTTTTCAAGCTTTCTTAAGCTATTTCTTCCAAGAACACATGTAAGTTCAAGTTGTTTGTTAATTTCCTAAGCATTAAAGTTGTAGCTACACGTTAGATCTTTATATAAATCAAGTTTATTTTCGGTTCTATCTTTAAAAATGTTTGTCAATTCTAGCATGCTTTCTAGTCTTTTCCATATGTGTGAGTAGTCAATTAGGCTTGGCCATAGAGTGGTTAACACCTTGTGGCTTATGTTTATCTTGCCTTTCTCAACTCAAGTCATGAGGTTCGGTATGGAAAATGAGAAGGGTTCACCTTTTATGTAACAAAACTTGCCAATGTTAATCTCCGGTGATTATGTGCTTGCTCACATGGTTCCGGAGCGATGTCTCGATTCGTGTTTGCCAAAAGAACAAAAAAGCTCACTTGGTTTCCATGTTCTATCTGTTAAAAATGTTTGTCAATTTTAGCATGCTTTCTAGTCTTTTCCATATGTGTGAGTAGTCGATTAGGCTTGGCCACAAAGTGATTAACACCTTGTGGTTTATGTTTATCTTGCCTTTCTCAACTCAAGTCATGAGGTTCGGTATGGAAAATGAGAAGGGTTCACCTTTTATGTAACAAAACTTGCCGATGTTAATCTCCGGTGATTATGTGCTTGCTCACATGGTTCCGGAGCGATGTCTCG
>BPLS01022658.1:14985-27737 GCA_019656275.1 Rhododendron kiyosumense
GTTCATGTTTGCCAAAAGAACAAAAGAGCTCACTTGTTTTCCATACTACACTTCTAGTCTTTATTGGTTTCATGGCTAAATCTTCCGGTTGATAGCCTATGCCGTGCGATTCAACTGAGTTTTCGTTGAGAATAGTTAGATAACTTAAGTTACGGGCGTTAGTTACTCCAATGCCTTGCCGCCTGTTTAATCTTGTTAAAACTCATTTCTAGTCTTTTATGCAAGAGCATTTTTCGCTTTTCAAAGCAAAATCAAAAGTTGGCCGTCTAAAAAACGCTGCAAACCCTTACATCTAAAAATCCTAGCAAGCTATAAAGATTATCTCTGTGGATACGATCCTGGACTTTCCGGTATTTTTGCTGACATCGACCTAGCCCTACGCTCGGGATAAATCAACATATTTCAACGGTTAGGTTGTGGACGAAGCAAGCATCATGCCATGACGAGTTGAAATGCAGGGGATGTGGATTGTGATGCGATGCTATATTAAATTGGAACGTATCACATGCATGAAAATCAAGATATCTGGGGGAGAGTTCAATATTTCATTTCAAATAATAAATAGCAAAAATTGATCGCAGATGAAAAAATTTAAAAGGAGTTTCTTCTGAATTGATCATTAGTGGTCATTTATGAATTTTGATATCTTTATCGTCAAATTCATTTACAAATCATTTTAAAGATTGAAAACTCATCACACAAATTATCCAATCAATTAAACAAATTTGGTAATTTATTTCACTTTTGACGATTTATCATTTTTGGTAAATACATCATGTTTTACAATTTTTGTGTTTGTTACATTGGTATTGCATGTATGCTGGCATTGACATCTTTTTATCCTCAGTCTTTATTTTATTTTATAGAATATGCAAACAAAAAAACAAAGTGTATGCATTTGATTTTGTTTTAGAGATACCGTTTTAGAGAGAGAAACTGAAAAATAAAAATACAAATTGGGGATAGTAGAGAAATTTATTGAAATATACGTTGAAATACAAGAGATTGATAAATTTTTCCAATGTTTTGAGAGATTGAAATCTAGTACTTATTGGGGATATTATTGGAATTTACTGAAATATATATGTTGACATTCATGGACTAACCATGGAATACTAAATATTATGATTTAGTCATGTGCACTATTAAAATTTTTCCCACTCAATTATGTATAAAGAAGATTTTAGGAGAGGTCCAAATTAGTATTTTGTCATGTGCATGGAATGGGTAATCGACTAGTTCAATATGAAACCTTAGTAAATAAGATGGTATTGTTTCAGATGTTATTGGAGCAAAAATAATATTTTTATCCCCCTACATGGAATAATAAATGGTAATTGGCTAGTGCAACATGAAAGCCTAGTAAAAAACGTGGTATTGTTCTTCGTTGTTATTATAGCATCATGCCATGACGAGTTGAAATGCAAGGGATGTGGACTGTGATGCAATGCTTTATTAGATTGGAATGTATCAAATGAAAGTCAAGATATTTGGGAGAAAGTTTAATATTTTATTTAAAATAATAAATACCAAAAATTATGAAATCGTTTGGATGATAGAATATTCCTAAATAATTTTCTAATTTAAAAAGACCGAGATACTATATTTATTATTCTGAACATTATATACAAATCATGGTAAAAATTTTGTTACACATTTTAAAGTGTGCATTATAGAGTAGATTGGTTAGCTGATAGAGTCCCTTTAATTTGTCATGCAAAGTAGTACTTAATTACTACTTGTCTTTTCCAAATTCAATAAATCATTCTTTTCTTTTGCCAAATTCAGTAAATCATGATATAAGGTGACAACATCCTGGGTATTTAATTCAAAGCGACATTAGAAGTACATAACCGCGACAACCGCAACAAATTTAGAGATTATGTTTAGTAATGGGACATATATCACAACGATTTTCACCACACCAATAATTTTCTATACTAAATATGGCAAGGAATGTCATGCAAAATATTCAATCCAAACCTTTATCAAATGGAGCATAAATTAACATAATCAAATTGAGTCTTGTGTCCTAATCAATTGAGGTCAGCAAATTAGTCAATTGCTTTTCAATTTAGATTAGCATACTTGTCAATTAATCGCTTAAATCACAAGTTAAATTATATAGTATTAGAAAAGCAAAAAAAACTACAGACAAATATCTATGCACAAATTCAGACACATCCTCGTAAAAGCAAGTTTATCAGCCGAGGGAAACAGGTGAAAAAGCTACACTAGCTAACCAAAGAGTGAAATTTTCACCTGCAGTAGTGTTGCTAAAACCCATGGTAGAATCCCTTCAGCAACAGTTGTTAGCTTCTTTTGCTTAACAACTGTTCATGAGCAACCCATTAAACAATTAGTTTCTCTCCTCCTCCTCCTCCTCCTCTCTCTCTCTAATGAAAAAAGACTTGGCTGAGGAAAAAATTGATATTTTAATAAAAAATAGATAAAATAAATAGTATTGGTATAGTGTTAAGAGAGATATGAGTAGGTAAAATGAAAAAAGTGCACTGTTTACCAGCAATTTTACCTAACAACGGTAAACTTGCTCTAATGTTTGGTGAATGGCTCCATATTTATTATCATGTGAGTCTCACTGCTTCAAACAATTGAAGACACATTTATGTCTGGATACCGAGCATCAATCGATTACTACCAAAAGTACCAATCGTAAACTGTTCTCCGACATTGATTTCTAACGGCGAACGAAAGAAATTACGCGGACGCCGGGTATGAAACCTCGCCACGTTCGACCCGGTCTATGGCCCACCCCGCGTACTTTTAGTTACACCCAACTACAGCTGCCATTGCCGGAGCGTACTGCGCACCACCTAAATCCCATCTCTCTGTTCATCACTCTTCTCAAGATCCAAGCAAATCTCTCTCTCTCTCTCTCTCTCTCCACTTGATCTTCACCCCGCAATCTCTAATTTCGAATTCACTCACGTGACACACTCTGTTTCTTAAGTCTGATATTCCTTCAGACGACCTCCGCTCGTCCCCGCCGTGAATTTACCACTTCCATTACCGACATAGTAAGATCCCCGCTCGTCCTCCGAATCCTCGCTCTCGCAAATTTTACTGCTCTAGACTACTTTCGAAATGCTATTTCCTTCTTGCGCGCGCGTTATGTGACTTGAGGTCCGCCCAGATGGCTTCGATCCGGAGAACCCTATCGCCGTACCGCGACCGCCCGCCGCACCAGAACGGCGGGAGTCCGTTTGCCGCGCCGTCCTCCAAGCTCTTCTCCAACGGCAGGCACCCGTCGCCGGTGTCCGCGTTCGCCGTCGCCGTCACGAGATTCCTCGACGATGTCTTCCCCTTGCGCTATTCCAGAAAAGGTAACCGTATCTGGAGGAGACCGTTTTACAGGTGCTTGTTATTCTTCCTCCTAGGGTTTCTTTTAGGCATGACGCCGTTTGGCCACGTCGATGACGTACCTAGTAGTCACGATTTCTCGTTCGATATCGAACCCCCGCCTGTAATCGTAACGAGGCCGGAGAATTTCTTCTTTGATACGGTTGACTTGGGGGTTGTGAAAGAGAACTTCGATTTTACGCCGAAAAAGCAATTGATTGTTGTGACGCCGACGTATAACCGGGCGCTTCAGGCCTACTACTTGAACAGATTAGGGCAGGTGCTGAGGCTCGTTCCCCCGCCGTTGGTGTGGATTGTGGTGGAGACAGACGTGGAGTCGGTGGAGACGGCGGACGTGTTGAGGAAGAGTGGGGTGATGTACAGGCACCTGGTGTGCACGGAGAATTCGACCAATGTGAAGGACAGAGGAGTTCATCAACGCAACACTGCACTTGAGCATATCGAGCGTCATAAGCTTGACGGGATTGTGTACTTTGGGGATGACGATAATATCTACTCGCTTGGGTTGTTTGAGAGTCTCAGGGAAATCAGGTAGTACTTCATTTGGGCTTGAATTTTTAGTGGTTCCTTTACTTTGTTGGTAAATTGCATTGACATTGACAATGTTCTAAAAGTCGTTAGGCGCTGGTCGGACGGTCGGCCACTTTCAAGCGATTACTCGGTGCATATTAATTAGTATCGGCGATTAATCATTGGTCGGACCTAATTGGATAGGCCCCGCCATTAATTCCTTGCTTTAGAACACTGGACATTGATGTGCTGTTTGTTTGGCATATTTGTTTTTGTGCTGGGAAATATCATGTATGATTTGCCATGCTAAAAATGGATTCTAATCCTTGTCCAGTGGTTGGTTGGTGGTTTTTGTTTTGGTTGATAAGCAAAAGATCTGATATCTATCAGTATTTGAGAATCCTTGCTAAATATAGGCACCTAAGCAAGAGTGATTGCAGGACCAAACACAACTGTTTCTAGGGCAGAATATAGCCTGTTTGTTAGACTTGTTTACTTGTTGGTTGAAGGTCTCTTTACATATTTGAACATGCAATTTGCTATATCATCCGACTAGGCTTGCATACATTTGCAATCCCAAAAGTTTTTTTGGGTTCCTGTGGAAGTCTCCAATCTTTCTTATTCGTTAGGTGACCAAAATTTTCCGATCTTAAAAAACTTCCCAACAATGCAAATTGGGAAAAAAAAATAAAAACAAAAAACAAGAACTATATAGTCTTGTGAGGCTTATTGCCTTGGAATAAAACATTTTGTAAACCTTATTCTGTTTGCCAACAAAGCAAATGAATAAGATGAAACAACATTATAAACTGATTTGTTAAACATACAGCGACAATTGTTATGATGAAATGTTTAAAGAGGTATTTATTTACTTGGTTGATCATGGGTGCCAATTTAATTCCTTAAACTTCTAAAACTTGTGTACTCCTTTTCAGAAGATACTGGAAAATCTTCGTCAAAAAGGAAGCTGGGGGTAAAGGATTGTAAGTGTTTGAGTGTGTGGGAACTGTCATGGCGTTACAGGGCCAAGTGGACCTTTTGAGGATAGAGTGTTTATTGGGACTTCACAAAATGTAGGGATGATGAATGATGACCTTTTGGAAAATTGGGCATTGAGTCTGTTGGCTAAAGAATTTAAGTATTTTGAACAATGTCCTCAAGGTAACTGTGTTACCAATTAGTGTCACTTTTTCCCCCAGGGGCCATTAATATTACTGCTTCTGATGCCTCTAGGTCCTCTTACCATTGAACACAGTGGTTCTTATGCATATAAAAGCTTGATAGATCTAAAATTCACCCTTTTGAACTGTTCTCTCTTCATAAAGGAGTAGCACATTATACTCCCAACACTCCCCCTTGTGGGTTCTCTCACAAATGAGTCATCTGTATGAACATACTTGGCAAGAAGCTCTTTTTGCGCTACGATTGGAACACGTAATCTGTGTTAGGTGTATTCTGTTTTTCAAACCACTGCATATACTTGGAGTGTTGTTGCTGATAATCCTTGAATGTCTTTAGGAAAACAGTAGAAGCAAGATTTAAGTCATTCTCATGTCTCAACCGTATTTAGAATTTTTTTTGTGGTCATTTTAGAATATACAAAAACTGTTTCATTTAATTTTTGGTTGTTAAAACAAGTTGAGGCCTATATCACATAGATATGGGTACACCGTACATGTGTCGGCAGGAGTATGGTCTTCAGTTTTGGATTCATGTATTCACATATTGAGGACAAAGGACACTACCAAATATTCAAACTTTGTTGATATACGTATATTGTAGGTATATTGTGTTTAAAAGGTGTCATCCACCATTTCATGTAGAATGTAGGAGTTTAAACCGAAGTTTTGCCATAAACTTGAAGACTAATAGAGCTTTCGAGGTGAAGGTACAACATAAAACTCTAAAAATATTGAACACGTATCCCGTACCCTTACACAAGTGTCGAATTTCTCATGCATGTCCTTAATTGGTCAAAATAGTCAATGTGACTTAGGACAAAGCATGCTATACTTTCAAAGGAAAAGTTTATGCATCTTACTCCTTGCTTCTTTTTTTTTGATAGGCATCTTACTCCTTGGTTGTTGATTATCTAGTCCTGCAACCTGTCTTCTGATGTCATTTTTTTTTCCTTGACTCTTCATTGCCATGATCGCATATGTTTCTTAAACTGAAATCTAGCAGTTCCGATTCTTTGATTTACTCTAAAGATTCAATCGCGTTAACTAGTATTTCCTGTCCGTGAGCTTTTGAATAGGTACATTGAGTAATAACATGTTGCTTCAATAATTGAGTTGATCATTGATTTCTTTCTCCTGATTCAACCATTTTACCAATCTCGTTATTTAGACAATTCTTTGTGCACCTGATTGATGGATGAGCTTCAACAAGCTTAACCGGGTTTAAATTTCTCACTCTCTGTCACTCTAGATTGTATGGGATTATTGCTTTCAAAAATGGCTTTAGCTTGTAAGAGCAATTAGGAAATTAGTCTTCAGACTAGCAATTGGGTTCTGTCGTTGTTGTTGTTGTTGTTGTAACATATGTGGGGAAATGTGGAAAGCTTATCCATATAAAAATAATACCAGAACTTTTACTTGTTTGCCATTGAAAACTGCTTTATAAGTTGCTTCACTCCTTCCTTTAATTTTCCTGCTAGAGCTTGTCCTACGTTGGTTAATTATAACCTTCAAAACTAGTATATTTGCCTGGGTGGCTTCTCCCCTTGTTGCCAATTGCTTTTGAGTTGGATGCTTTAACATTTCCCTATCACAATTTGAGAAGCATGGAGTTCGGGAGACCATTCTGTTAAAGGATGATAGTTCTTTGACCATGGTTGGAACATCCTTTCTTACTATACGATACCTCTAATTTTTATTTTTTTAGCTAGTTTATTAACAGGGGGAAGGGGTAACGTTCAGAAGAAGTGGGTAGAGGGTTCCATAAATGTGAATTAGTGATATTATGGTACTATAAACTCATTTTGCATTGATTTGTTCTTCTGAGTACTGACATTATTTCATTATGCTATGTATTACTCTTTTGGCGTTTTGGTCTCCGATATACTAACCTTTCTATGAGGACACTATTTTATGTTGTACTTTACACAATTTTGAATGGATCAACAATCCTCTCCTTTATTCCCACATTATGCCGTTCGTCACCTGGGAAGATCTGGTCATATAGGAACTCCTGTTGTTATAGTCTTTGATCTACTTCCTGAATTGATCCTATGACTTTAAATATTTTGCATTTGGTTTGTTAAGACTAGGATGATTGTTGGAGGGAGGGAGGGAGGGCGGGCAAAGAATAAGGGTGGCGGGCAAAGCATAAGGGTTGCAAAGGCCACCCAATAAGGGTTGGTTAGCCTTGATGATGATTCCATTCATGCATCAGAATTTGGTTTGCAAAGAATATGAAATGAGAAGTTGGATGGAAATTACTTTCCCTTATTGATTTTACAAGGAAGAGGAAATGTTTGATTTGGCAAGGAAGAGGAAAGAAGTAATAAACCAACTTACATTAACAAAGAGGAAAATTTTGCAAAGGAAGAGGGAGGACAGTGAAGCAAAACTTCCAAGCAAGGAGGAAAATAACTTCTACATCCATCCTACTAAAACTAAGAACCTACAAGGGATGAAGTAAAATGATATCCTTAGTTTCCATTTCTGTTCTTAAGTTCCATACCGAACCTTAGTTTGTGTTGAATATGAATCAAGAAGCTTCTTGGATGGATTTATCTGTTTAACTTTATTGTTCTATCCTTGTGCGTACTTTTTAATCTACTTGCAATTTCTAGGCGTTTTGGCACATGGCCTGTTGCTATGCTAGCACAAGGAAAAAACAAAGCCATACTGGAAGGTCCAGTATGCAATGGAAGCAAAGTATTTGGATGGCACACAAACGATAAAAGCAAAAGACTACGAAGATTTCATGTTGATATGTCTGGGTTCGCATTCAACAGCACCATATTGTGGGACCCAAAGAGATGGCAACGCCCCTTTGCAACTCCTATTCGGCAGTTGGACTCTGTGAAGGAGGGTTTCCAGGTATACATTTCTCCATCCTGTTTCATTTTCAGATATTCTACTGCGCTATCATTTTCCTTAAAACTCGATTATGATATTCACAGCTGTTCACTTCGGCTACAGGAAACCACATTTATCGAACAATTGGTGGAAGATGAAACTCAGATGGAAGGTACACCCCCAAATTGTTCAAGGATAATGAACTGGCATCTCCATTTGGAATCTCGCGGACTTGTTTATCCTGAAGGTTGGCTGCTTCAAAAGAACCTTGATGCAATTCTCCCGATAAAATGATCATCTCTCAACCCTTTTGTTCCTAATCCTGAGAGCCCCAAGTAGGTTCGGTTTTGTTCATTTTTCATTTCTGCATTTTTTAGCTTTCAAGTAGTACATATTTAATATAAAAAAAAGAACGTACATATTTGTCTTGACCTTGGCTAGAAGGACTGGGTATTTGAAGAATTTTTTTCGCGATGTTTTTGTGTTTTTGCTCCACAACAGTGAGGTACGGAGTATCATTTATAACTGGTGGCTCGAACATCTTTGAGCATATCACACTCAGCAAATCATCAGGGCAAGTTGCTGCTGTAACCAGAAGCAGGAATACCGGATACAATGCTGGCAGATACTAACGGATGAAAGATTTTGAATTTTTCTGCTGAAGATTTCTTTCCCTTCATTATTTTATTTGCAGAAACTATAGTTGTTGTAAAGTCTTTTCAGAGCAAGAAATTTAATTGCCTCCAAAATTTCTCCAATAGGAGTTTCCCAGATCGAAGTAATCACGATGAGTTTGGTTTTGGGTAGTCGATTATTACAATGCGATCTAGCCTTTGTATCAAAACGAGGAAATTTTGGGTAGTCAATTATTTCAATGTGATCTAGCCTTTGTATCAAAACGAGGAAACAAGCACCATTCGTGAAAAGTGGAATTTTTTCCCCAAGAGAAGATCGGCACTTAAATTTCTTGTTAATTTATTCAAATAACTTTTCATACAAAACACTATAAAATGACGATATTTACTTTGCTTGAATTTAGTGTTCGAGATATATCTACAGAATACATTCTGTAGGTCTTTTTGCTAACCAAAATTGGAAAAAGTGAAAAATGAGAAATCAAAAAGCTCCTCTCCTTCCTACTTTTCCATTTTGCTCTCCTTCATCAAAAACCATTAATGTGTTTTGGCGAAACCTCATTCTGGGAGAGAAGAGCCAAACAACTAGAAGTGGAAAACGAGTAAATGAGATGAAGCATCCAAACGCCCTTTTATCAGGCCAAATTCATTTTATTTTGTTTGGCTATGTGATCTATTTACTCATAAATCTTAGTAAATTTTCATTATTATAGTTTTGCACGACTGAATTAGTGTCGATAATATAAACGAAATATCAAATTTTACGCCAAAATATACAAAATTCTAGTACATTTTTTGAACCCAAAGAATTTTCCTAAACTCCTAAACCTTAGTGGAGACGCCCTGGCCCTGGGGCACCATCATGGAATGGTTGAATCGTTCCAACTCCATTCCTTGTAATTTCTCCATGGCTCCAGATATCAAAATTTTTATTTTTTTTTTTAAAGTTTTTGGTACAGTAAATTTTATTACCAAAGAATCCATCATTAAAGGAGTTAATGGGGCATCTTCAGAAAAGAAAAAACCCAAAACTCAATCTAAAATCACAAACCAACCAACCTAGGAACGAAAAACGTACATGTAATAGCTAGCTAGCCAAAGAGCAGAAGTTGACTTCTCATAAAGGAAAAAATAGGAGTATAGATAGATAATCCATTTAGCAATTTAGCAATCAGATAAGCCATGGTTGTTGCATATGTACATGATTCATTTGCAATCAGATAAGCCATGGTGTTCCAAAAAAACAGCCTCGATCGCTACGTCCGCGCTATCCACACACACATTGTGCCAAGATCGTGAGGTGAGACCTACTACGGTCCCAATAACAATTCAAGCAATTCATTAAACTTAAAATATTTTTTTGATTGCCCCCGCAAAAGACTAGAATTCTGAAAAGAAAAATTAGATGATTGGATAGTGCACTTACAGGTATCAAGTTGAGTTGATTTTATGCGGAAGCACTAGAATCATATTTCAAATTTAATGAACAGCTCAGATTGTTTGTGTGGGATCCGTAGTGAGCCCCACATCGCAATTTCTGCACAATATCCGTGGAAAAACTTTTCGGTTCATTAAATACAAAGATAAGGACCGCATATGACAAAAAAGTCAAAATGTTGACAAACAAAATGGAATACAATTTGAGTACGAAAATGTCATAAAGCATACTATTACAATACCAAATCCGAATTACAGTATTGAACATTAACAGCAACACACCACTAATTAACGACATGACAATCATATGGTGTCTTTATTTTCGGTGCCCTGAAATGGTAAAAAACATTTCATGTGAGAATTGCGATATACAGAATTGTGATACACAGATGTTACATACTTAACATGGGAATAATCTCTTATATATTCAAAACATAGCAATTTCTAAACAGAAGTTTATCAGTTGTAAAGCAAAAATTTTCTTGCTCGAAGTTGCAAACCACAATATCTCAGTTTTAGTAATGCAAGATTTGAGGATTGAAGATGCAAATCGTAATACCTCAAATACCGATAAAATCATCCTGATCACAACCTATAATATACCTAGCAAACCTGCAGCTCAAAATTGGCTAGAACCGTCCCAATTGGTTCAGGTTAGATTGCCATCTCTATCTTCTTGTCTTGACCATACGTGTTTGAACTCTTTAGTGTATTAAGTTTATGATGGCTAGATGATGTACCCATTTTTCATCCCCACGCTCTTAACTTTTTATGCCTCCAATTTAGGATTCACGGACTCTCTGTGCATGAACTAAAGGTGTAGCATCCTAATTCTCCATCTCCATAATCAATGGTACGAGTTTAAAAGAGACTCTTCGTGAGAAAAAAACAATTCCTCTCACGACGAGTCTTTCTAAAATTTGAAAAATTGAAAACTATAGGCCAAGTTCACGGACTCTCTGATGCAAAAAAGCAACACTCGCGATCTGCTATATATTCAATCAATAGTCTCAAAAGAGATAAAGTGCTAGCTAAGAATAAAAGACAACAAACACCCAAACGATCAAATGGACTTCAATCAAGTATGAACACACCAATAAACTTTAAAAAAACTACAGATATGACAATTAAGCCTCCACGAGTTACCCCACCAAAAACATTATGTAGGGTACAGGCACTAATGACACAGAAATTATCTCGAAACAACATCGTCTCTAAAAGAAACCCGATTTGTCAATAAATATTCATCCATAGTCGAAACTAAATTCTCGAAAAAACAAGAAACAAAACTCTCTCAGATCAAATGACAAGTTGATTGACGATTTCCTAGTCCTAAATTAATGGGTTGCCCCAAGCGTAGGGTGAAGACCGACGTAGTACAATATCCGGTAAGACCGGAGTCGAATCCACAAAGACGGTACGGTCGTAGGGTTCATAACACTCGCAACCAGTTCCCAACTTATCTGCTCTGTTCGGTGTTCTTAAAAACATTTGATTTTAAAGAGAAAAAGCTAACCCGAAAGATGCGAACCGTTGTGGTCGCCCATTCTCATTCCCTCGTTTTGTCAGAACCCATGCACAGCGGAGAATGAGTTTTGGACCCCCATTCCCTCGTTTACATGGGTTCTGACAATGCCTGGGTTCGTCTAACAAATGTTCTTTGTTAACCTAAAACTATATTTTCTTTATTGTTTGAAAAACATGAGCAGAACATGTTCAATCTGGTCATGGTGTGCTAATTACTCTGCGACCATACCTAAACAACTACTCAATCATTATTAAGCAAGAAACAAAAGAAACCCTTATTTGAAACATGTTTCTATTACGTGGGATGAAAAATAAACAAGAAATATCAACTAATCAAATATCAACGAATAACTTTTATTAAGAACAAAAATTAAAACGAGTTATCAGAGTGCGAGAAATTAAACAAAGTTTCAAAACTTAAAAGGAAAAACTCGAAAGCCAAGTAAACAAGGAACAAAAAGCCTCGGCTCGGCAGCCCCGTTCTCCGTTGCGCTTTTTCGTGTGTGAAAGTGCTGCTCCCCTTTTATAAGCCACGTAGCCGACAATGCATCTCGGATAGCCGCCCCTTCTTTGGGCGGCGCTATTCACAGCCACGTATTTTCTCCCACACCCCGCTAAAAATTTTCAATTAGGCTCGACAGTTAGTTACCGAAATTGAGATACATTTTCAGCATCCAATTACCGAAATATGATATTTTTTTCAACAGCTATTTACCGAAAATGCATGTTTGGCAATTGTCTACCGAAAATTGAATATATTTTCGACATGTAGTTACCGAAATATAATCTTATTTTCAACAACTATTTACCGAAATGTTATTTATGATTTTCAACAACCACTTACCGAAATATAGCGGGCTATGGGAGAAAATTTGTGGCTGCGAATAGCCTGGCCCCCTTCTTTTTCGTCTTACAAAAGCCCTTATACGATATTATTAAGAGTAAATTACACTAAACCCCCCTCAACTAGCCCGCATTTTCACTTAACCCCCTCCAACTACAAAACCCAATAGCGTGCACCCTCTAACTATCCAGAATTGACACTTAACACCCTTTTGTTAGGTCTCCGTACGAAAAATGCACCGATGGCCGTCTCCGGCCACCAGGCGGCCAATCCGAGCCGTCCAAAATTTTTTTTAAAAAAATCGAGTGGGCTGACGTGGGAATCAACGGCATCCGACGTGCGTAGGTGCTCGATCCAAACACCCCAAGAATTTAAATAGGGTGTTTAGAT
>BPLS01022662.1:0-12204 GCA_019656275.1 Rhododendron kiyosumense
ATATATATATATATATATATATATATGTATGTATGTATATGTATATGTGTCCCATTGAGAAAAAGGTGACCTTAAGCTGTGCAAGGGCAGCAGGTGATTGACCAAGGAAATGAACCAGCATGGCCATCAAGACAGATGTGGTTTCATAGCCCCCCAAAAGAGAGTCCAAAACAAAGCTAACTTTTTCCTCTTCGGATAAGGATTCTACACCCAGAAGTATCTCAAGGAAGTCATGACCATTAGTACCACTCCTCCTTTTGTTAGGGTACTTTCCACCACCATCACTACTTCTTGATCTTCTTCTTTCTTCTATGATTGCCTTGACAGTGGAAGATATTCTTCTTCTAGCCTGTAAAGATGATGAGGGAAAAAAAGTTGATCATATGCATGCGCCTTCCTTTTTTCTTTTTGGAATATTAATTAGAATGAGAAATGTTAACAAATGTCAGAATGACATTGGATAACCAATACTAAAAATGTTAGCCCCAAGCAGTTTGACCAAGTGGGTGCAAAGCAACTAAAGGTCTTTCTCCCCAAAAGGGTCTAAGTTTGAATTCAACGAAAGTCATTTTTAGGCATGTTATCTGATGCCCTTTTGAACACCCATTAACAAGAACCTAAGAAGAAGGGTTAAGGCTTAAATGTTTGTATCTTCTCTAGTACCGGAAGCACCAAGATTTTAAATAATGTTGTCAGGACAAGTAACGATACAGTTGAAGTGTAACGGTATTGTGAGTATCGAACAATACGTAACATGAATCGGTTGTTGTGGTAGTGAATTTTCAAATATCAATTTTTTTTTTAAAGTTTTATGTGCCGAAATCATCTATAACATTTGAGTATCGGTCGGAACAGCTAATGGATCAACACATAATGAGAACAACTGATACGCATATGATTTTCCCTCCCTGCAGTATATCGGATCGAGTGTAATGGTATCCGAAGGCCAAAAAACCGCTGCACACTTTACGGGTGTTATCGTGCGTTTCCACAAGAGCTTAAGATAAATATCTATCTCCTACGTACTATGTAAAAGGGGAAGTGAATTAGACCTTAACAGCTCTTGCATAAGGAGTCCCAGGAACATTGAGAGGTAAAGAAATCAGCCCTTTCATGAAAGTCAGGAAATCTTCAAGAATTTTTGTAGTCTGTGGCTCATCTGGTGTTAAACCCAGAACCTGCTTTACTATTACATTGAAAGTGAACTGTTCCATAAAAACACAAAACAAAAATCACACATCAGTGAACTAGTGTTTTAAGCTCTTTTTTTTTTTTTTCTGGTTTTATGTTCTCTTTTTTTTCAGGCAAACTAGCCTTTCTTGCAAGATTTTTTGGAAAACAACTCATTTTGATCCACAGAAGATAAGCAAAAGTACATTATACGTACAGTGGTTTGGACTTTTATAATTGATTGATCGATGTGGTAGATGGAAAAAGTAATATGGTACCAATGGATAATATATAGCACTACAGGGAGGAGTAGACCAAAATTGATTTCAGCAATGGTAGTTCGAAAAGACGTACTACGTTTCTAGGACATCACAGAATGTACGATACCCTCGACAGAGTCCAATCAAAAATTGAATTCATGGAAAGGTCTACCCAATTAACCGCTTGAGACTAGGCTAGACTCGATTTGGTTTGGTTTGATTAGGGACCACACATGACATACTAGTGGGATAATGTACATGTACGAGCCCCACACACTCACATAAACATTTGTCTCTCTAATATATATATGTGCATTTTGTTTCGAAAACAAGTAGAAGTGAAAATACCTTTCTGGCCTCCGCACAGAACATGACTTGTTGCCTTCCCTTCCACGAATCCAAAATCCGAACGGCGATTCTTTCTATATCCCCGAGAAACTCAGGCTTAGATTTGATAGTGGCGACAAGCGAAAGAGCGACATTCCGAAGCCTCCTGTGGGTGTCACCCACTGCCACAAGCATTGAAACTTCCCCAAGAATCCCATGGATGGGCTTCGGATAGCTGCACTGGAACAGCTTGTCTTCGTTTTGCAGTATGAAGTAGTTCAGCTCTTGGTCACAGGACACCACCGTTGGGGAGAAGAACAGATGGGTCTTGAACACTTTCCCATACCTGATCAAAATATACAGATGCATATCAAAACCTTGCCCGCATTTACTTGAGCGATCACACAAAGTAGATGCTGGATACATTTCCAACATCTACTTTGCAGAGACGGCTCATGCCTGCTGTACGTATATATCGTTTCACGTATACAAATATATAACAGTACGCAAGTGAAGTGGTGACCAGACACTTGACTTGTGTTCAACCTTCACTAACTAAACTACTAACAACTAACACTTCTCGTAAATTCACGAAACCGAAAAAAGACATAAAATAGTAGTGTATGTCTTTACACAAATACATGTCTATATATATACCATGTTGCTTACCTAGAACAATGGTCATGAAGAAATGCTCCAATAGAGTTGGAAGGGTGAGGCTTGAGAAAGGATAGGGTTTCACCAAGTAGAGGCCACCCAAAGGACCCTTTAGGTAGAGGACCAAGGTTGAAGAACAAGGGCAGAAAATGGTTTAAAATGAGACCCAAAATAAACCCAACCAAACCAATCAATGTGACTAACCAAAAACATCCGGCCATGGACGTTAGGCTTTGTTTGGATACTCTCTGGGCTGATTTTTGTATGTGGTTGTGGAAGTAAAAGGAAATGAAGGGGAGTGGAGCTTTTTTTGATAAGATACCAAATAGTTCGAGAAACTTCAAAGCCTATGTATAGAGGTTGGTGGGAGGACCTTATGTAATATTCTTTTAGTATTAATAATAATTAATAGGCTCAATCAATGGGGCAAGGGTCCAGACCAGTTGGTCTTTAACTAGTTCGGTCTAGTTTGGATTATTTGTGAGTTCTTTTTTGGTCCATAACAATGATTCGAATCATTTTACTTTTTAGAACTCGTCGAGAATATTGACAACGCTAAAAGTCACGTTGATTGGATATCGTTTGATATGATATCGAAATACATTTATCTTCGGATAATTGTGTCAAAGGGATTGCAATTCAGTGTTGCACACTTTGTTTCCAAACTTAATGCATTTCAAAATCATATCAAACGATATCCGATCAATGTTATTTTTGGTGTCGTCAATGTTCTCGATGGTTTTAAAAAAGTGAACGGTTCCGATCATTATTATAGACCCGAAAAGGATCCACAAATGATCCAAACTGGACTGAAATGGTTGGAGACCAAACTAGTCTGGACCCTACCCCCATTCTATGGATAACTTACAGGGCTGTTACTAAGCTAAGAAAAACATAGGCTCTAATACACTTTTTCCATTTTTCAGTACACTTTCACATGTTGCAATGCAAATTTTAAACCTTAACAACCACCCGCTAGGCTATTTTAAACATTTTTCTTAATAAAATAGAATTGAGTGATTATTTAGTTTTTCCGAAGTACTGCAATGTGCTCTTTGGGGTTCTTTTTTGCCATATTCGTGTGATGAACTGGATTTGTGATGGGCAGGGACCAATGTGTAACTAGCACATCAGCATATGATGATAAACATATTAAGGATTAAACACCATACAACGGAGTGCAACTTAATAATTTCGCGATAGTTATGTTATTAACAGCTTACTGAATTGTCAATAGAGAAATAAGAATAGAAAAAACACCATTTTTAATGCACTTTTGAAGACAATTTAAAACTTAAAATAATGTGTTATTTAATTACGGAGTATTTTCTTACTTTACTGATAGTCCATTGACATTGTGAGTTGTTTAAACATTTTCCATCTTAAAAATAAAGGAAGAAATTAAAGAAAACAGGCTTTTGTCCGCAGATTATCTGCGGTCGGTGACTCGGTGGGAAATGGGAAATTACTTTTATCAGATGCATAGGAAATGAAAATCAATGTAGCCTGCCTAGGATCTAGGCCTTTTCCACTAGCTTGGCAGTAGCAAAGGTGCAGAAGAGAGAGATTTCTCGCTCCAAGGAGAATTTACAAAATAAAAAATAAAAAATTTCGGAGAGAAAAGTGGAAGAAATTACGTATACTCCACTAGTATTGTGTTTGTCTAAGTGCGTATGGTTATACAATAGTTAATTTAACTGACACCTCTTTGAAAAATTGTTACTCCCTCCGTCCCAATTTACTTGTCACTTTTTGGAGTTCGTGCCACTTTTCAATTGATTATATCTTATAATTTATAATATTTTAGGCGATTTTGAAAATATTGTATTATAGAACAAATCGAGATCTATCAAACAAGATCCATATTGGATATAAAATTCATTACTAATTTAAAAATATAACTAATTCTTTTTTCCGGTTGGAATAGAACTGTGACAAGTAAATTGAGACGGAGGGAGTACTTTCTATTGAAGTACCGCACGTGTTGCTTCAGAAATCCTCTCCACCATTTCTGTGAGCTTCACCAATTAGTATGTGATGCTCACACAAATGTGTCCTAGAGGAGACCCTTAGAACATCACCTTACTTTGCTCCATGAGCATTGGATAATTATCCCCATCAAGTAATTATTCAGTGCGCCAGACCCATTCTCCACCACACATTGTGCTGGAATTTGCATAACTTGTCTCAGGTGATCACACCACAATGTGCAGTGGAGAAAGAGTCTGGAATACCACAAAATGGTGCTCCAAGAGCATTGAATAACTTTCCCGATCCCCACCTTGCGAGGATAGTGAACGAAAAATTATTCAATGATAGTGCCCCATGCGTGGAGCTCACAAAATGTACGTAAAAAAGAGTTTGAATCGAGCACCGCCACATAACGTCTAGGACATGCAATAATTTCATAGTGAACCCATTTGTAATTGTGTAGGTGATCATATCACGTGCAGTATGATGCTTTGCTTTGACCTGGACCTTTTACGGGTCTGTACTCTATAGACTCGATACTAGCCATGAGTGAAGCCTGTTAGAACCATACCCAAATTCATGGACCACTCTTACACTCAAAACATTCGTACGAGGAGCAATTTTCATTCACGTAAATCCAAAATTGTGCATGTACAAATGAATTTCATCTGAACACATACACGTACGAAAGCCATTTCATCTGAAAATTAATCATACTCCCTCCGTTCCATATTGATGGTCCCGTTCGGTTTCCAATGCGAAATTTAAATTGTTAATATCTTTCGATCTACAATGTCTTTAAATATTTTAAAAACTTTGTATAATAGAATTAATTGAGATCTATCATATAAGATCCATATTGCACATAAAAATCATTATAGATCGAAAGATATTAACAATTTAAATTTTGCATTGAAGACCGAACTGGACCTTCAATTTGGAATGGAGAGAGTATTAAATTAATCGAACAGGGTAACCAAAAACAAGTAGTAGCATCAAAATGAGAGGCTCACGCTTTGTATGTGTGGATCTCACGCGCCTATGTAACTGTGTTGCTTATCGTATGTAAAGCTCATATATATCTCCATTTAAGTGTATTGTGTATTTGAGTATGTAAGTTGGGTGAGACTGCTGAATTTCCCTTTGGCTAATTCTTCCCTTCTCGTTGGTTTTTTTTTTTTTTTTTTCCTTCATCTTTTTTAATAAATGTCATTTCCATTTTCAATGCTATTAGACTTTTGAGTCCATCTTTTCCCATGCAAGGCATACAACTAGTATGTCTAGCTAGGGCCGGTAGGCGTTAGTGGCCTGTTTGGCTTATTTATTACTTTGCATCCAAAGTGCTTGATCAATCGGTGCTTTTCTCGCTTGCTTTGTATAAATTGATGCATTCCTTGATCAAGGTACGTGGGATTAGCCTGTGGGCCTTGTTAAATGATTAAAAAAAAAAAGGTACATGGGATTAGGATGGGCCCACATGTTTTTAATTATTCTTTAGTCCCGTGTTTCATTCATTCTTGATTAACTATTGAATTGAACAAGGTGGAATTATTTTTTCATTTACTATACCATGTGGGGTATTAACTAATACCAAGGAGATAGGTGGTACTATTATTTAGTCCTCCTATCCCGGATAATTATCTCCCTTCTTATTCAACGGTAAAAAATTTATCAATCATATTTATCTCACTCTAACAAAATACAGTACGACTAATTTCAATGTTCATATAATCCAATCTATTATCTCTTGAGCCCCTACTTGTCTCTTCTATCCTCATTTCTTCTTATTCAACCTTTTATAAAAAATAATTTGACAATCAACCGTGTCCATCATATTAAAAGTAGTGATGAAGCAACCTTATACATAGACCTAGCCTATCCGGCCGACAATATAATTGAAAATTCAATTAAAATGGATATGTATTAACAGCCCTTGACTATGTATCTAGCTCAGTGGTGGTCCAAGTTTGTCCAAACAAAAGCACTTATTTATTACTAATTTACTACTTTTCTAAAATTAATCCCCCACTAACCCAAAAGAAAAGTGAGTCTTTGCCATCTTTTGCCATGACTTCGCTCCTTCTTTATCATAATTAGACTAGTTTAATTATGATGTTGGTGGATTACAAGAAGACATCTAATTAATCAACTTAATCACCGGCCAAAATTCAACCAAAAGCTATCATGGGGTTTCCCACCCTCTGATTTTTCTGACTAATTTTGTTCTCAAATGGTCATGGCTGTCTACACATGCATGGACACGTTGATTATTCTTTTCCGTCATCTTTATCTTCTTCTATATATATTTGTCAAAATTTACATGCATACATACATATATAGACATACATAAATACAAAATAATAAGCACGCGTGTATGCGTCTGTGTGTGCCTGACAAACGATTTGTTATAGTCTGAAACATTAATCGTTTTGTTTGGTTGCCCTTTTTGAGAGACTGTACTTGATATCGGTTCTTCATTATCGTACATTCATATACTTACTATTTTATTCTTCATTATTACTCCTATATAGACATCTAATGAGATCATATGGTAGATGCCGTTGGTTTACTCTTTGTAACAATTTTAAAGATTAATTAAAAAAAAATTTGCTGTTAAAAAAAAAATGGCATTGGTTTACCGTGGGGATTTAGATCGTATGAAGCGTTTCTATCGATCACTTCTTCATTGACGCTCACATACAGTATCTCTTTTTTTCCGTTAATTAGTAGTAATTGATTTTCGCACTCTACTTTTAAAATGCATATAGTGTTGATAATGTGCGAAAACCAATTCCCTATTTCAATTGAAGAAAAAAAAATACATTTGAAGACAGAAGATCCTTTTCAATTCTTGTCTCTGCAGACCTCTTTGCAGAATCACCAGAAGGTGGGATAGGTACACACACACCTGCCCAAGAGGGCCAATGAGATCAAGCCTCAACTCATTGTATGGTGCTTTTCTTTGACCGGAAAGTTTTCTTGGCAAGACCCATTTCAAAATTTAATTTCAGGAGAAAGGATAAAGCAAATGCACTCGTTCATCTTGATGCCTTCTTCTTAAAGAGCGAACAAGTTAACGAATGATAATACTAACCAAGTTAACTATGCAATGATGACAGGTAATGAAATGGGGGTTACACCTAATTAATTGTGATTGGCTAGCAAAATAATGTTTAGGAAAAGGTAAACAAGATTTCCAGGGATTTGTATGGGCTAGCAAAATAGTACAGTAATGTTTAGGAAAAGGTAAACAAGATTTCCCGGGATTTGTATAGGAATATTAAACAAGCACTGAGGCCCATGAAGCTGACAAACTTGAAAGGAAAACAAGTTTGAGTCCAGAAGTAAATTTAGTCCAGTTTTTTTTGGTAATAGGGCTTGTTCGTTTTGGATATTTAAAATTTCTACGCAAAGTCCCTAATAAATTTTTTCCGTTTATCTCTCTTCACTCATTACTCTAAAAAATCTCCCTTAAAACTCAAAATGAACAAGGATTTTAAACATTAGATATGAAGTTGCTTAATTTATCTGTCGAAATCAATCTCAAATTAAAATTTAAGCAAGTCATTAATGGTGTGCCGAACAAGGTCTTGGTTTGTAGTGTATGTAACAAAGTCTCGCAAAATTTTAGTGATTTGAATACAAGTGAACTTGAGTAAATTAACTCATTTACCCTCCTATATGAATTTCAGGTTCTTAGTTTTTTGGGAAAATTTCAAAATAGAACTTGAACTTTCACTCCAATGTCACCGAAACATCTGAACTTCACTTTATTTCAATTAAACACCTGGACTTTCAAAATCCCCAAATTGAGGCACCTGTTGTTAGCTTCCATCCATTTCCTTCACAAATCAGTTGAGGTGACTTATTTCTGGAATTAAAGGACCCCACTAGGATGTTAAAAAGTGAACTCAATGCATAAAATTACAATCCAAAAGTGAAGTAAGGTTGGCATGGGTTGTGACTGTGTGCATTGAGTGCACTTTCTAACATCTCTTGTGGGGCCCTTTAATGCCAGAAATGAGCCACATCAGCCAATTTGTAAGGAAAATGGATGGAGGCTAACGGCAGGTGCTTCAATTTGGAAATTTTGAAAGTCCAAGTGTTTAATTTAAATAAAATGAAGTTAGGATGTTTCGATGACATTGGAGTGAAAGTTCATGTGCCATTTTAAAATTTTCCCTAGTTTTTTTCCCCATGGCCTATGATGGTTTGGCTTTGGCTTCGATTTGGATATGAGATGGGAGTGTGGGACAAAGCATAAGAATGGAAAAAGAAGGGGTGCGTACGTAGGGCCCTAATTCTCTAGGGGTTGATTCCACATGGTTAAAGCACATAATGCAATAGCATATTCGATCGTCTTGAGTTCCACAATGTAATTAGCTTCCAAGCAATAATTATTCAGCATTTCCAGAGTATCTTGCTTACGCAATACTCCTAACCATTTACGCAATCATGTGGTCAGGACATTATTATTCACTTTTGTTTGATAGTTAAAGGACAATTACGTGAGCATATTATATGGTGACGATATTTTTATTTGTAAAAAATATCACATGACAATACCCATATTACCTTGGGGGTATTCAATTATTGGCTTTTCCAATGGACCATCTCCCATTCTTTATTACTCGGAAAACCAATATTCGTGGCTGAAGAAATAACCCCAAATGGCACAATGTTTTTCCTATGTATTCTGCAGATGTTTTGTATGTGACTGGGAATTAGAATGCTTTGTTCTATTTACAATTCAAAAAGAATTTTTCAAAAAATACTCTCTAGATTCCCCTTACTTCTAACATTTCTCTATCTATCTCTCTCCACTTATCACTCATACTATTTTTCAAAAAAAATTTTAAAAACCAAACCAAACATAGCATTACTCTCAAGAAATTTTGGGTTTAAAATTTCTTATTATTATGTGGTCAGAACATCCGGAATTTTTGTCGGAATTTTAAAGGAGTCCCATGCTATTGAATAGTGATCGATTAATTCTTTAAAAATTAATTAATATGCACGTGAATTAACGGGAACACGTTGGGTTAGTAGAGATTTTAGGAATCATGATTCCGGTATTTTTTTTTTCCCTGAGTTTGACGGTTAGGAGCGTTCGGACCAACTAACGTCCACCTCGACTAATCTCTTTCTCGATCTGATAAAAAACAAGCCATTGACACCGAAAATAAACGATTCACAAAAAATTTGTAGTACTACTTTCTTGCGGTCTGAGGCCCCGTTTCAGAACACCTTCTTATAAAATAAATATTTATTTCACATTTTTAAACTCAAAAATAATGTAAATAAAAAATAATTTTTCAATTTTTTTTTTTCAATGTATAAAAAATCTCGATAATATCTGTCAAATAAGATTCATATTGTTAGAAAAATAATTTGCGTAAATATTTATTTCGTGTTCCAAAACGGAACCCCCGTGTATCCCAAAGGTTCAAGAATCGATCCAACAACCGCACTCTCCCCCCTTCGGTCATTCCAATAATTTGCATTCCCATCTCGTACTCTGCTGCTGCTAAAGTTCCCCTTTTGACTCGACAAGCCATGCACATCTTTTTCTCTCTCCCCCCAACACACGTTTCGAGATAGCACGAGGAGGTGTCAGTTGGACCAACCAAATCTTTAATGCTTTGACTTCTGTCTTTCTCTCTCCACTGGACAAATCAGACGTTTGATTCTTTGAAGCTACAGCCCATGCCTCTCCACTTATCCCCAAACACAAAAGTTTTGGTCTTCAATTCAATGCAAAGGACAAATTATTCAGTGCCCTTTTCCACTTACGGGCCTACATTACATTTACGTAGAAATGTGCAAATTTGCGTAGTAAAGGGTCTACAAGAAGGTGCAGCACATAAAAGACCTCTTGGCAAATATCACACGATGATTCAAACCGTTTATTATGTGGGAGATATCAAGTCAATAACTTCTAAAAGTTTTTATTTTATTTTATCGGCAATAACTCGTAGAAGTTGATCAAATTAATACCACTTATTAGACATCGATCCCTACCTTTGTTTTAGAGATAACACACGGACAAATATTTTGAACGTCCAGTTTTCCAAAAAAAAATGTGGTTTGGGTTAGAAGACTTTCAATCTTGTGATTAGCCTAAGTTCTTACCCGCTTGAGTTTTTCGGGAAACTAAACAAGATCAACGGTTCGTAACATCCGGATGAGACCGGGCCGGGAAGAAATCCGCGACCAAAAAGTTTCACCCTGAAGTCCAGAGTATGAAATGCAGAGAATCCATGTCTCTCAACTCGAGAAATTTTTGGATGCTAATTGGATACCACATGGCGATATCCAGCGCTATCCGAATCGTCCAAACACATTTTGGACGGCTTAAATCTGAACGGAGGAAAAGAGGAGATAGTAAATGGTACTAAAATAAGCAATACATGCAAGAACCAGTCACCTATATTTGGCAGCACGTGCAGTTTAAGCTTGTAAATAGAACTCTGATCAATCTTTTTATTATAGAGCTTGTTTAAGTAATATTGTTGCTCAATTATCGGAGTTAAACTTTAGTTTATTTTGGTACTATATTAATTGCTTTGGTCTCCCTGGATTTGCATTAGTGATCTGTTAGGTGGTCTGTTGCATATTTCTGTTTGGCTTTAAATGGGAATCATAAAATGGCTTAAACGTGATTAAGTTAGGTGAATGAGTCTAGTCATAGACTTAAATATAATCGTAAAATGGCTAAAACCTAATTACGTCGTATGTAGAGGTGTCAAACGTGCCTGTCGTGCCGTGCCATGCCATTTTCTTCCGTGCCAACCGTGCTTCGTGTCGTGCCATACCGTGCCCGTTTACTTCATCGTGCCATGGCTTGCCGTGCCGTACCGTGCCCGTGCCGTGCCGTGGTGGGCCATTTTCCTTTGGCGGGCCTTGTCGGACCGTGCCTTTTTTAAATCGTGTCATGTTGTGCCGTGCCTGATTAATTAATCGTGCCGCGTCGTACCGTGCCTTTTTTTTGTCGGGTCGTGTTGTGCCGTACCTTTTTTGTCGTGTCATGCCGTGACTTTTTTTGTCGGGTTGTGTCGTGCCGTGCTTTTTTTTGTCGGGTCACGTCGTGCCGTAACTTTTTTTGTCGGTTCGCGTCGCGGTGTTGTGCCATGCCAGTCCTTAATCGTGTGTCGTGCCGTGCCATGTTGTGACATCGATTTTCATATACACATCACCAACCGGCAACCGATTTTTGTCTAAAAAAAAAAATCTTCCCAAAAAACACACATTCCAGTGCCCGGTGCTTCTAATGATTATCCAATGTCCTACGTGCAAGGTGCATCCCCTAGAAAACACATGCTCTCACAAATGTTATATTCAAAATTAACAGTAATTAGTAACTAATGTTGTTGCCAATGGACTGTAACCCAATTGGTATCTCCTCGTCCTCCTTATGTGGGAGACCAGGATTTAAGCCCGGGATGGACGTTTGGGATTCATTATGAGTAGTCTTTGAAATCCATACTAATATGTTGCCAAGAGAGAGAGACAATAGCATTACTATCAAAAAAATCACCATGAAATTCAATGTTGCTGTGGAGGTTCAGATGGGTGAGACTTGGACCAGAAAGCAGATTTTTCACATTCAGTAGAAAAGCTTGGTGCTCATTCTCTACCAAATCAAAAGCCATTTGAAATACGAGCAAGGCATCATCCTTATTTTCATATCGTAGAGGTATTTTCAAGATGCTGGAAACACCCTTATTATGTTAACGACTTTTGCATCACTCATGACATCCTAGAGCCCCTCACTAGTCCGCGAGCAGCCCTAGCACACACAGAGTATTATATTATGTAA
>BPLS01022676.1:0-12304 GCA_019656275.1 Rhododendron kiyosumense
TCTTTTGGTCATGGAGGGGCTGTACTCTATTCTTCAAAGGAGGATCTCTCAGGGGCCTTTCACTTTCCATCCGAAGTGCACTCTTCATTCCATTTCTTTCCTTGCTTTTGCTGATGATCTCTTTCTTTTGGCTAGAGCTGACCCATCATCCATTCGTATCATTAAAGATGCTTTGGAGGAATTCTTTCACTCCTCTGGTTTGAAACCTAATCTCGACAAGAGCCAATTCTTTTTTGCTGGGGTAAATTCTTTGGTTAAAGAGGAAATCCTGAATATTCTTCGTATCCCAGAAGGGTCATTACCAGTTAAATACTTAGGGGTGCCTCTCATTTCAACAAGGCTAAGGTATGAGGACTGCATGCAATTAAAGGAGAGGACTTAACAACGTATTGAGAGCTGGACAGATCGGTCTCTCACTTATGCTGGTGTGCTTTACTTATTCAATCAGTTCTTTTCACCATGCAGACTTATTGGTGTTCTCTTTTCATTCTACCACAGAAGATTATAAAAGAGGTGGAACCTATGCTTCGATCTTTTTTTGGTCTGGGCTTAACCTTACAAAAGTGGGTGCAAAAGTTAGCTGGTTTGCTGTTTGCACTCCAAAAGCTGAAGGGGGTTTAGGTTTGAAATCCTTGCAGATATGGAATAAAGTGTCAATGTTGCGCCATTTGTGGGCTTTGTGTAAAAAAGAGGACAATTTGTGGGTGAAATGGATCCACAGTTACTTCATTAAGGATCAAAATTTCTGGGTTATGAAACTGCCACAGGATTGCTCTTGGACTATGAGGAAACTGATGAAGGTGAGAGGGCTGTGTCAGAGTTGGGTTAAGCATGTTCTTGGCAATGGACAGCGGACCTTTTTATGGTTTGATAATTGGCACCCTAGTGGTCCTTTATACAAGCTTTTTAGTGATTGTGCCTTTGCTACCTGGGAAGGTCAAGTTCAGTAAAATTAAGTTCTGTCATTCGGAATGGGGAATGGAATTGGCCACGTCCAAAATCCTCTTTGATTCATCAAATTCGTAGGTTAATTCCTAGCTCACTTCAGCTCTTTACGGATAGAGAAGATGAAGTTATTTGGGCTATTTCATCTACTGGCCATTATAATACCAAGCATACTTGGGAGGCCCTTAGAAATAGAGGAGAGAAAGTCCAGTGGGCTTCTCTAGTGTGGTTCTCCAGAAGTGTTTCTAAGTGGTCGTTCATATTGTGGCTTGCTTGTTTAAGGAGGTTATCTACAAAAGAGAGACTATGTCACAGGGAGATGACCATTGATTCAGTATGCGTGTTATGCTCTCAAAGGGATGAGACACTGCAACATTTATTTTTTGCTTGTAGTTATTACAAAAGTATTTGGATGGTTATTCTTCAAAGATTCCTGGTTCAGAGGGATCCGGAAGAATGGGATAGTGAACTTAGGTGGGCCATTGATCATCGTAGAGGTAAAAGCTTCAGGTCCTTCTTGCTCAAATTGGTTTTGGCAGCTGGAGTTTACTACATTTGGTTGGAAAGGAATTCTCGTGTTTTTGGAGGGAATCATAGAGGAGTTGCTCAGGTATTGGCGAGTATTGAAGATAATGTGAAACTTCTGGTTTGCACTTGGGAGCATTTTCCAAACTCTCTTGAAAATCAAAGACTATGCTATAGCTGGAATATTTCAAGTAGAGTTCTTGGGGCGTAAATATGTGTAGTGCTGGTAGTTTGTACGTGGCTTTACTTTGTATAGTTCTTGTATGCGGGTTTAACTCCCCTTGTTTTTGTGTGTGTTGGTTATAAAATGCGCAAGTTACCAAAAAAAAAAACAACAGATCTGCCAAGTTTTTTATCATGGCTTATAATAACCCTTAGAAAAGCAAAAGCAAAACCATGTTTCACCAATTTATGCAGAATAAAATGCAATTGTTATGATTCCTTTACCTCTTGCCCGAAACTGTTTAAGCACTAGGACTGGAAGAAACATCAGTAACTTTTCCCACTGCTACTGTTTTACCTGTATAATGTGATAATCCTTAAAAACGCAGTAATTTGAAACACAAATTAACACTTACAAAAAAACAAAATACAACAAATGTGCATCATCAAAAAGAGAGCGGCAATAACAGTTTGTCACCTTCAGTACGAAGAGTGAATCTTCCAAGCTGTGCAAAATCAGAGAACTTCTCAATGCATATCACATTATTCACCTGGAAAACAAATTTTCAACAGGAGAAAAAATCAAGAAGTAGATGGGAAGAATCACAAAGCATAAGAAATTGCAATTCCAAAATGTTTTCTTTTCTCAAGAAATCAAAGAAATTATGTAGAAAGCATGGTAAAATGGTATTGAGTCTACTGACTGCATATTCCAAACAATGTGTAAACCATCCCAATAGGAAAAATGCTGAGTTTCTGTGACTGGAAAACAGAAAAGATGCTGCTGTAATTCAAGAATGCCAAAACAAAAACAAAACTGGAGTGATTAGTCTAACAGTGAGAAAACCTGGATACTTATGAACAATTCTCATGTTCCTGAATGATACCAGAACTTTTTACCAAACATGCAGTAGGGGGAAACAACACCTACAAGATTAGTAATCTCTCTTCTTGTCAGGAATAGAACTAACCTGGATGCGACAAACAACTACAGCACCATTCTTCACGAAGAGAACTTTCTTCTTCATAGGTTTTTTTGTCTTTGGATCAATCTGCTGCATCAGCTCAACAATCTCACATTCCTCGACAACAGCATGAATGTGCAAGACAGCCTTGTAGCCAGCAGTAAAAATGGCCTGAAATAGCAGCAATGTTCCCTCGAATTAAATGTGAAGTAAACACAACGAATGTTGAAATATATGGCCGACGAAGTGAAACCAAGCATCACCATACGTTGTCCAGCAACTCGAGGATCTGTAACTGGGCAACAAACTCAGATACTGAAGCTATTGGCCTCACTGCATCAAAGAAAGCACATCAAAACCACAGAGAAAATAAGCACAAAATGGAACAGTTAAAAAACATTTCCCAGTGTTTTGCAGCGATGCATGCAGGGTGGTGTAGGATGGGATTACAGCTCATCAAGTAACACTCTAAGGAAAATACGGTGTTTGTTTCAGGAAAATACCAATGACATGGCCCCAGACTGAGAAAACCTAATCACACCAACGCATTAGAATGACAAATAATATAAACGAAATGGGAAGGATCAAAATTGCTTTTGATGTGTTGTATCAGCAGCTTTGAAAGATAAAGCATTTACTATTTGGAAACATGCGGAAAACACAACAAATTTTGAAAAGACAAATAATTATAAGGGAAAAATTAGAAATTCAAAATGTCAATTAGACCACTAATGGAAGCGAGAGAAATTTCAATAACACAATTTTCACAACAGCAGAATCTATAACAATAATGGTCAAAATCATTATATCTCCATATTTATATCTATGAATACACAGTTGTTCTAAGTTCTCGACAGTACTCACATAAATTTCACAATTAATGCACAATAAGAATCATGCCGTGCAAAATATTCTAGCCAATGATGATCCGTAGAACTTACCAACACTACACAAGACAAAACCGGATAGTATATCCTCTTCTTCAATCCCAGATAATCTAATCCTTAGATTCTCACCAGGTCCAGCACACCTTACTTTATCTTCATCAATGTATATCGCTAGAACTTTCACTTGAGCCTGCAGATAAATGTGTAAAGTCCTCAAATCTCACGATGCAAAATTTACATGTTTGGAAAATATTTACAGAATAAGTATCGTAGAGGCAAATAAAAAAAGGAAACGAAGGATAAAAGCAATCACCTTATTTGGCATGAGTAACAAGCTATCACCCTCAGACACACTACCGGACTCAACTTTTCCCATGACAACAGTGCCCATGTCCTTAAATTTGTCAATAATTGGCAATCTACAAAGTCAAAACTTTGACCATTAGATGAAATGAAATAAGTAATAAAATTAAACTTGTCCTGAAAGTTGTCAATGCTAGGCGCCGCGCAACCGAAAGTCCGAAGGTTTAACAATTACATATGAAATTGAAAAAGGACAATTGATTAGAGTAATTAGATAAACAACACAAAAATTAAGTCAAACACTAGAAAGAATTTAATTCCAAAAACGCCAGTTCTATTCCTAATTCTCTCTCGAGAGAATTCATCATCGACAAAAGGTCCCACTACGAATAACTACTGAACAAAATTATACCGTAAATATGTCTACTCTGCTGGACGAAACTGCACTGATTTTTTTTTTAACAAAGTACAATAATGCTTCCAAAGTACCATTAAGTAATCTAAAACATAGGGAACGAGAAAAAAAATCAAGGCAATATAGGCAGATTTAAAGGATTTCTGTAGCATGTTCAATATCTTGTTCATAACTCAACCAAATAGAGAAGGAAAAACTAAAGCGAAAAACTATCATCCCATTCATAGCAAAAAGACACAAGCCAATAGACAAAGAGGGGGTGGGAGCATAAGAACTAATACAAAGCATGATGGGATGAAGCTTTTATCATACCTGAACGAACCTTGAGGATCACGTAGAGGTACTTCAACAGTATCAAGGGCTTCAAAAAGGCATGGACCATTCCACCATGAACAAACACTTTTGCCCACCCTTGTTATCATATTTGAACCAATGAGCCCAGAAATAGGAAGAAACTGAACATCTACAAGTTGAAACAACCCCAATAACAATGAATGAGAACAATCTCATACAAATTGATGTCAGTGTCCAAGGAAACATGAACTCATAATCCTAAAGCAGAGTAATTAAAGAATTGCAAACTAGTTTTGTAAGAGAAGTGCCAAAAAATTGAAAACTTATGCCATTAAATCTGTGTATGCAATCAACCAAGAGGGCAACTCTCAAATACAAATGTATCAAAGAAGCTCCGGATGCGTGTATGGTAGTGTTCAATTGATAGTGTCAAAGGGATCAGCAGACCACCACAAGTACGAAGGGCCAAGACAGTTCCTTTTATATGAACTGTACACCACACTCGGAGTATGGAGCTAACAATAAATAGAAAAATAACTGCTCGAAATGGCGAGGCATCCACGGAAATTCTTTTGAGCCATTACCAATTATGTTAATAAATTCCTAAAAGAACTTCCATACAGTAAAAAGGAGCCTGAACAGCCACAATATGCACAAGCCAGTGTATGCAGATCAAGGTCAATACTATTTTATAAACTCAAATGGCCACAACAGAAGCAACATTCTCTAAAAGACACTTTCTTAAGCATAATTATCATTTACCTTTCTTCACATTGTAACCTGATGATTTTAGGAATGGTGTCATCTTTGATTCAATTTCATCATACCTGGGAAAAAACACATGTTAACTTTCTTAACAAATGAAATACGGAGAGTCCCAGACAAATAAAAATAGGCAAGGCACCTGTCTTTTGACCAATTAACAGTAGGATCATCCATCTTATTTACGACAACAAGCAGTTTCGACACACCCAACGTCTTTGCAAGTTGAACATGTTCGCGAGTCTGTCCACCTTTTTCATATCCAGTTTCAAATTCACCTTTTCGAGCAGATATAACCTGACATAGATAAATAGAACAAGATAAATATAAGTTTTTATATATACACACACACATTGACAGAGATACGAAACTTGCTGCAAAGGATTAGAAAAGCATTTTACGAATAACTTACCAGTACACCGATGTCTGCTTGAGATGCCCCACTGATCATATTTGGCACATAACTTTTGTGACCCTAAAAGAAAAACAAAAATAAAAGACAACTGAAAAATGGCATGTGCCTTAAAAATTGAAAAATAACGCATTATCGTGATGAACAGCTAAGACACTGAATGTTATTTGTCCCACGCTACGAAAATACTAAAGAACATCACAGCAGAACTATCTGGAGTCTGGACAATCATAAATGCCTTCTGGAGATGGAGTTGGTCATATCAGGAACGTTGTTCAACACTCTCAACCCTGGCACTTGTTGACTTTTGCCAATGCGAAATCTCACATAAGACCTAGTCACCTGGGGCGCATATCTTTCATTACAAGGAACGGAAACGCTGATGTAGTATGCCAGTCTCAAAATTATGGTACCGTAAAAATAACCTTCTATACATTCAGTTACAATAGAAATGTTCTTATTGCAAGAGATCAACACCCAACAAAACAGAATATTTGTGCATCCAAATTTTTCATATAAAACTCATTTTTAGAAGTATTATGACAAAATTTTCTTATTGTTTATCTTGCTAAAGCTCCAATCTCTCTAGGTTATGCAGAAAAAATTTTGGATAACTAAATTCCCTATTTTGAAATATAGGTATACCAGATTTCGGAAAGTGCGTTCCAAAATGCAATTAGCTATGGTATTAGCGTTTTCTGGTAACATAGCATAAGACTAAAGAGGGAAACTGCATCGTATTGATTTAACAAGAAGGTAACAACCTTGACGTGAATTCTTAAAGTTATCAGTTCTTAATATGTGTGTACCAATATGGACATGTACACTAGACACAAATATGACACAACACGGACACACTGACATGACATTCTCCAAAAAGGTAGGCGCTAATCCATTAAAAAACTGCAAATTGTTTCACATCACTAATATTTTGGTAATATACAACTACTATTTTGATAACATAAAATCTAGGTCAATTTTGAGGGTCAAACAAGCCTAAGGATTTAGTATGGGTGCATAGAGTTGATCAGCTCTCTGAATGGAAAGCCATGCCCGAGGACAAGAAGGTTAAGTTTATTAGCCTAAAGCTCAAAGGCCATGTCCTTGTTTGGTGGAAACAGGTCCAGAGTAATAGAGCTAACGAGGGCAAAGATAAGATTATGACTTGCGATTGTATGAAAGCGAATCTTCAATGAAAGTTCTTCTGCCTGGTTACCATCAGACCCTTTTCAAGACAATTTGAGACAAAATATTAAGTCCATGGAGGAATAGATTACTTGCTCCAAACTAGAAATGATTTAAACAAAGAGGAGCAAATTGCAGTCCATTATTTAGCGGGGTTGCGCTATATTTAAGACCAGGTAGTTCTTGATGACTAATGACGGGTAGATGAGGCATACCAACTGACACTTAAGGTCGAGAGTCAAGATGGGAGAACCTTGTGGGTTTGTTAAGGGTGACGGCCACATATCTCTTCCCCCTTCCTTACCATCGTCCACCCTTCTACTGGTTGATTCAAGCCTCCCTGGTCAATCTAGTGTTTTCTTCATCTCTCTTTCTCCTTCGTTTAAAGGCCCCAAACAACTCTTGGCCTCTAGGATGTTTCTAATTTCATCTTTTCTCTCCCCTTCAATAATCTATTGCGTGAATGTGATAGGAAATAAAGGAACTGCAGTTTGATTTATTTTTTGTTTGAATTTTCAACAAGCATCACTAACAGAGAGCAAAAGTACAACTTCCATCCTTGACATCTTTAACAGTATCGACATAGTCACATTTCCCTGGAGGCAACAACTCTCATAACCTTTAGGGGAGAAAGGACATGCTAGGCAATGGAGCACTAGCAGTCTAGCACTGCCGCACATTTTTTGTTTGAATTTTCAACAAGCATCACTAACAAAGAGCAAAAGTACAACTTCCATCCTTGACATCTCTAACAGTATTGACCCGACATTAGCTAAACGTAGTCACATATCCCTGGAGGCAACTGCTTCCATAAACTTTAGTCGAGAAAGAACATGCTAGACAATGGAGCACTAGCAGTCTAGCACATTCGACAAAGCCGCATAAACAAGTCCAAAAACTTCATCCTTATGTTGAAATAAAAAAATCCAAATCTGTAAAAGACAAATGGTTTGTGGTTCGCTTCCTTGAACTAATCCATCTTGATTCTGGGTATTTTAATTGCATTTCCATGAACAGAAGGGTAAGGTGAAACATTATGTATGTGTATCATGGCAGAGGCCAGGTTACCGGTGCATCCAGAATTGTAAATCTTGTTGTCTCTGTCTCGAAATGTGCTCTTCCAACTTCAACTGTTATTCCCTAAGTCATTATCAGATAACAAAACATGGATATATAAGACATCAGAAACTTTTGTTCAAAAGTAAATTAATGGATTACAATTTGAACCGCTGAACTAGAAATTTGATGACATAAACTTGACAAAAGACAATTACCTTAACCCTCTCCTCCTCATTAGTGTCCATAATATATGCCATATACCTAGCACACACAAAAAACCCGGTCAAAAGGGGCAACTATATAAAGCATCAGAACTTCCTATAATATAATTATCACATATTCAAGAGCTCAGAGCGGCATTCTGAAGAACGATATCCATGCATCCAAAAATACACTAAAAAGGTAACAAGAAAAATCATTACGTATCTAGAGCTGAGTAATATTCTTAACCAGTACCAAGTGCCACTGTGCCAATCAGGCAATAAACCAGATCTTGCAGATTCTTCAAATTAAATTAGGGATGTAGCTGGAAAACATTAAAGGAAATGAAAACTACAGAAATTAATCAGACAAAATCCCTTCTGCATGAACACAAAAACGGCAGTGCATGGTTATTATAAAACTAAATTAACTGAAGACTAGAGGAGTTAGCATGCCTAGTGCTTGTTAAGCATTTAGAAACTGTTAAAGCATCCAAATCAAAACCAATTGGCAATGAGTGGAGAGGCCACCCAGGCTCATATACTAGTTTTGGAGGTTATAATTTTCCAATGTGGGACAGGGTCTAACCCTCCCCCGCATGTGCAACCCCCGACCCACACTTGGAGAGGTAAACAACAGATCCATAACATAGTGATAACAATGAACAAAAACACAAGGTGCACTTAAGGCACAAACAACGGGGTAATAATCAAGAGAGTCTTGTCCAAAAGCCTAGCTTGATACCATGTTAAAGCATCCAACTCAAACAATCAATTGGCAATGAATGGAGAGGCCGTCCATGCTTATATACTAGTTTTGAGGTTATAATTAACCAATGTGGGACAAGCTCTAACAAAAACAAAAAGGGCAGTGAATGTGAAACCACGCATCTTATCTTACTATTTCTAACTCTTTCAAAAGAAAAATATAGTCTTAGGGAAGTTATAGTTGACAGTTCGCATAGTGAAATACGGAGTAAAGTACAGGAGATAAAATCAAGGCCCACAAGTAGGCCACGTGGAAGGTTACGGATCCTAAGTGATGTAAATGGACAGATGCTTACTTGACATCAGGAAACTATGTACAGCACCAAGATGAAAGTGCTCCAGATTAAAAACAATTAAACACAGATTGCTACTGCTCTATGGGAATTTGTTAACTATATGAGCTTCCAACTATACAAAACATAAGACTAAGATAATCCGCCTTGTCAGTCTTCACACACTCTTAACCAGAGAACAACGTAACTCAGACAAGCCCATATGTGGCAAATGCAATGGGTTGGGTGTTTATAATGCAGTGTGTTGCACAATTATGTTTGGTAATTGTACGAAATTTCTACTAACATTCTCCGCAAGCAAGAGGTTTGGGGAGCGAATGAATAACCAACTTTCTGCTATCAATTACAGAAAATAAAGTAAACCATCTAAGTATATTAATACAAACCCCAAAAGGAACAAGGAAGAGATAGTAAACTTGGGAACCTACGTCATGAACTTAGGAAACTATGTCAAATCACAAACAATTGAGTCAATAATTATGGCCTAAGATATTCTATTTGTGCCATGAATATGTAGCAAAACTATCAAAACAACATCCAAACGCTTACAGCAAAGCTAACAATTATCAAGGTCTGGATGAACCACACCTTTACAACCAAATTACTTAAGGTGCAGCAACTCAAATATTGGTTGTCAATTTTTATATGCCCTCCGATAATAGATCTATCCAAAAGTATTAGAATTCTAACACCAGAAAACAAAAAAAGGTCTAACCAGCTTTCTCGACTTTTATCCTTTGCTTCTTTCTCATATTTTTGAATCGTGCGATTGTCAACCTGCCCACTAAGGAAAAGTATCTGCCCACCGATAGTGGACTTCCCTGCATCTGCCACCCAAAAGAAATACTTTGTGACTTGTGAGAAGCAATTAAGTGGAGAAGCATAAGCATCAACCAAACACCCATTCAGAGTAAACTACTGAATCGCTGGTGCAAATGTACAAGACTACAAGTTCACAAAAACAAAATTACAGTGTCCAGGTCAAATGTAACCACAAATACTTACGAATAGAAAAGAAGAAGGTGATACCACAAATGAAATGGGCAAAATGCAGGAAGGGAAGGGAATGAAAGCAGAAGCAAATGTTTGCAGCAGATTCAGGAAACATGCACAGCAAAAGGAGGGGGAAAATTACAACAAATGCTAAAATTTTGCTTGGCCTTACATATAAATCACAACAAAGATCAGTTCACATCTTAATAGCTTGACATGGTCTAAACTGGAAGCAGTGGCAAAAAAATCTCCTCAGAATGATAGCAATAGTTAAATAAGTTTCTTTTCTATTGATAAAAACTGCTTCTCTCCAATTGTCCACTTAAGAAACTTCCAAGTTGACCTTTCACTCGAATCACACGAAAACCTACTGAGTATTGGACTATTGGAAAGGGGCAGTTAGTAGTTACTCAGATTTCTTTCGGGTAATAACTTCTATTCACTTTCCAACATGGCATCCACTCTTCAAATGTGGATATCCCTAATGTTTGATGATCCCTATTCACTCATCGGCATGTATGAAGCTTTTCTAGTTAGAATGTTACAATGGAAAAGAGAACACAAACAACTTCAAAATGACTCCCATGTAAGTTTTTCAATCCACTGTGTATGTATCAAGATTCAAGGCTTTCCAAGCATCCGAGGATACATACTATAATGTAATTGCCAACACCCTACCAATATTTTTCTCTCTTTTTGTTTTTATATCTCTGTGAGAAGTATACTAAGTTCTAAGTTGTTGTGTTTACTCAAGAGTTCAATTTCTCCGGAATACATATGATAGAACCCAACAAACCAAGCAGATACAGCATAAGTAGAAGCCAAATGTATATCCATTTAGAACTCTGAAACATATCTCTTCAAGAAAATTGCTTCCAAACTCGCTTAACAGACATCAGCTGACAACACCGTCTGACAAAACCTACTCCATTTTGCAATTTGACTTTACAAAACAAAACTAACAGTTACAATTTTCCAACTCATTAGATCTCCAAAATAAAATCCCAGATTTGAACAGTTTAGCATCAAACCAGTGTCAAGATAGTTTTCAGATTGAAGGCCTAAGAAGTTCAGCATTTACTTCTACATAGGATGTCAACAACATATCTTCAAAAAAAAATCCTTCCATTTGTCCTTTTTTTGTTTTAGTGAGGTTGAGCGCATAATTGCCAACATGATTTTATGTGCCTCCAATGTTTTATTGAGAGAGATTAAATCAAGAAAGAGAAGATTTGATATCTGATCAGCAAACAAGTGAATACTTCATGTGAAACAAAATGCCTAGGAAGATTTATTGAGGTGTACACATGACATGAAGACACGTCCAATTGATTCGACTTTCAATAACATGACATTCCCTAGGGATGCAATCTTCCCAACTTGTCGGACAAGCAAATGTGCTTGTGTTGCTCAAAGATCTAAGAAGCTCAAATAAACTGGGGGAATTTCTCAGATACTGCCTTCATATTGACTAAACAATGGCTACAAACACAAGCATGAGCATTAATAATCATTATCATACTGCTTGTGGCTAAAAACATAAGCAAGCGCGAGCATGCACATATCCTCGCACGGGCGCAGAAGCAGAGGGAGAGGGGTTTATTAACAAAGCTGGGAAACAAAAAAAAAAGTAAAAATTCGACCAAAAGCAATGATTTAGAAATTCAATTGACCCCTTAGGGCAACGAGTCAATGATATATAAGTATGGATAAACTCTAACAAAATCAACAGTCATTAGCTACAAAAACAGGTATTGGGCAAGTAATTAACAAACAAACTAATCATTGACCAGATGTCATGGCGAAAATTGGGCCTGTTAAAGAAGATCAACCTACCAACGTGGCCAATAAATACGGCATTCAAGTGCCGCTTTTTGACCTCCTCCTTCTCATCTTTAATATCTTCCGTAGCAGAGATATCCTGACATTTAACTGTAAATATGATAATTTAAAAAGCATAAGTAACCAGTTAAAATGAAGCCAATAGAAGCTCCCTCAAAATTTCAGACACAAGAAAAACCCCCCCCGCCCCCACAAAAAAAAAAAAAAAAAAAACAAAATCTTCTCAATTCCATAGCAAGTGTAGCATCCAGAAGTGCAGTGCTTAAAGAAAGAACTTCAAATATGTGAAACATT
>BPLS01022678.1:0-10311 GCA_019656275.1 Rhododendron kiyosumense
GGGGGGTGTGTGTGTCAGGGGGGAGTAGCAATTTACAGAGGTAATGAGTAGAGAGAGAAAGAGAGAAAAATGAAAATAATGATTAGAGAGATGAGAGAGAAATGAGAGTACTAATTGAAATTAGGGGTAATGAGAATTTTTTGAGTTGATAATTTTTTTAAATGCCATCCAAACAAAGCATCAATGGATTTTACCATTCAATTCGTTTTCACTAACAAAAAAAAATTTCAGCATTTTAACATCTCATTTCTATTAACAAAAAAGTTCTCAACAAAAATATTTTTTGCTACAATAACTCTACTGACAAACTCATTAACAACTTATTCACTACCGGAAACAACTTGACATTTCCCAACAACTTATTCACTATCGGAAATACCTGACAACTTTCCAACCACAAATAAAAATCTATAAATTTTTCACTACTAGAAACACCCCATGAGTGTTCATGTGTGTTAATAAATCGTCTATATATATATAATGCTTATTCTTGAGGGTGTTCAAGTGACCACCCTATTCAAAGGGTAGGGTAGAGCCACCAGTGAGTGTCCATATCAATGCTCATTCTTGAGGGTGTTCAAGTGACCATCCTATTCAAAGGGTACGTAGAGCCGCTAGTGAGTGCTCATGTTTGTTGAATTTCTGGATCAACCAATGGTAACTTGGTAACCCGCTAATGATTCATCATTTGTCATTGGATCGAGCAATACGTACGTGGACACTCAGTAATACTTCTGAGTAACTAACAAATTTTCAAAATCACTGCAACACCACCAGTGAACTACTCCATATAATTGGACGTTCTATCAATTACTATTATGAAACGATATTAAATGCTGACAGATAGACATCAACCTAACTCAATGAATAACCCCCTGGTGACCTATTTATGGGGCATTGGACCATGGATGTCTTCCTCCCCTAGAGTAAACAACTACTTTCCTCAATAGCCTTTTCTTGGGGGGTTTTCTCTCTGCATGCAGTATCCCATCTACCCATGACGAGCATGAGTGTGATAACGGTGATAGCAATTTTGGCAACAGTGATGCCAACGTTGTTGTCCGTAGAGGGTATCATGGACTTCCATCCCATAAGGGCACTGGCAGCCAAAAACAACGTGACATGTGTTTTGGTGTTTGGAGATTCGAGTGTTGACCCTGGAAACAACAACCATCTCCGCCTTGCCCCCAAGGGGAACTTCCCTCCTTACGGGAAAGACTTGTTTAATGGCCACCCTACAGGGAGGCTCAGTAATGGAAGGCTTGCCACTGACTTCATTGGTATGGAGTATTGTTCCCTATAATATATTGTTTAGCTTTATATTTGTTCCAGTTGATAGAGAAAATTGATTTACAAGTATCTAATGGTATAATAAGTAGCATAAGAATAGTTCAAAAGCACAACTGCAAAGGTTAGCCTGACGATCAAGATCTGCGCGGAATAATTTAAATTTAAGAATATGCGACATTCTTAGGTTTCGGGTCTAAAACCTCCTGAGTGTGCACTACCAAATCTTTTGGGTTCAGTTCATACTAGAGTCTAGTTAGTTTTTTTATTAAAAATCATGACTCTAGTTAGGCTTTAAGTGGGCTTTGCTTGCATATAATGAGATAAATTGTCTCTAAAATTACTCGAAATGCGTGAAAACTGGTCTAAACATGACTAACTGTGTTATCTAAATTTGCTGGAGACTATCACGACTAACATGGGTGTTAACAACAACCTGTGAATGGCCGCCATTCAAATGTTCGATTCATCATTTTCCTTTTATGGAAGGCTTAGATCCGGAAATGTGCTATTACTGTATTTGTGAGATGGAATATTGTACTTGCAGTGTACTTGGGGAGTACTAGTTGAGGAACCCGCCCAAACATAGTAGTTAGCCAAAATTAGAAACAAAAATTTCCGGTGTAGTCATATGTACTTACTCGACGACTGAATAACTTTTCTGATACTGACTAGTTAGTGTCTACTAAACATAGCTGTACTTTTTGGAAGGGTTTTGTTACCATGGGTCCTGAGGATGCAGGGGGGCTGCTGCCCCGATTTTGGGGTCCACCCTGGTTTCCCTTCGATGATCGGAATTGTTCACTTTGTAGGGTTCGTCGAGTAAAATAACTATGCAAAAAATCAGCTTAATTGAATATCATTAAGTGTCTGATTGGAGCCCATATAACTCTCAGTCCATGGGTTACAGTGGATTTGATCCAGTGTTTCGGATCCATTCTTTTCAAGATAAAAAGGTTCCGATCATGTACTTAATGATATCCAATTAAGCTGATTTTTTTTCATAGTTGTTCTACTCGATGAGCACTACAAAATGAACAATTTCGATCATCGGAGCGAGACCGGGGTGGGCCCCAAAATGGGGCACAACAGCATGCTGTTGGGGACAGCAGTCCCTCCTCCATCCGGGTCGTGAAGGCACATGTTAGGAGAGCATTTAGGCAAGTTCCGCTAAAAAATTTTTGTAACTTTTTCTTGGTTTGTCTTTATTTAAATTTTTTTTTGCATTTGATAATTTTTTGTTTAGTTTTTTTGAATAATTGATTTGTCTTGAAGAGAGAAATCATAAAGTGAAAAATTAGGACTTTTACTCAAATATTTTCAAAAATATCCAAGAAAAATCTAAAATCTGGCTTTTTAAGTTTTATCTTGCACATTTCCAAAGCTATTTGGATAAAATTTATAATTTTTACTTTTTTGATTCGTATTGACGAGAGGAATCAATAATGGACAAAAGTTAGGCGCAAAACTGAAATACGTGAAGAAAATTTGAATAAAGACAACAAAAAAAGCTTCAAAAATCTTAACGGAAACTTAGCCTTACTCTTTTGTTTTACTCTACTTTCACGGGGAGTGTTCAAATAGTAGTAGTGTAATCAATTCTTTTTCATGGGATACAAGTGCCCCTTCCTTTATGTGTAGTGGGTTTTGTCATTCCCATTAGAAAGTGTGAGGTTTATGTTAATTTTGGATTACTACGGAGTATTTGACTTCTGTTACTTACTATTCTTACAGCGGAGGCACTTGGTTATACAAGTGTAATACCAGCATTTCTGGATCCGACTCTAACAACCGAAGATCTATTACATGGTGTTAGCTTTGCATCGGCTGGTTCGGGTTACGATGAATTAACCTCCAATTTATCGGTAAGTTTATGTATTCACACCACTTGAAGTAATTATTTCAGTAGTCTCGAGCACCATCACGGAGTATATATTCAGGATCATTCCAGCATCACGCATTGTATGACTCAAGAACGTGTGGTGTTGGAGTCTCCAGAGCTCCAAGTGGTTGTGCTCCGGCAGCACTGAGGAATTAGTCATTATACCAAAAAAAAAAAGAAGAAGAAAAACAGTACTATATATGATCTTTTCTGTGTGGTTAATTGTTGATTCTTAATTTGTTTATCGGACTCAGAAGTATCTCTAATGATCCTTTGTTTTTGACGTGGTGAAATCAGAATTCGTTGTCTGTTTCACACCAACTGCAGTATTTCAGGCATTACAAGATTCACCTGGGACATTTAGTGGGAGAGATAAAAGCTGAAGAAATCACTAGTAATGCCATATATGTTCTAAGCATGGGCTCGAATGACTTCCTCCAGAACTATTACAGAGAACTTGAACGTTCCCAAGAGTTCACTCCCGAACAATACGTGAATTTCTTAGCTGCTCGCATGCTCCATGCTGTTCAGGTTCTCTCTCTCTCTCTCTCTCTCTCCTAAACTGGAAAACCGGAGTAAACTGGTCAAATCGAATCAAAACAAACCAAACTGTCATTAATATTTGGTTTGGTTTGGTTTGGTATGTGATCGAAATGTCCAGGGCAAAATTTCTGGTTTGATTTGGAAAGTACTTAAATTGAACCAAAGCGAACCGCTACTCTTACTAAGATAGAGCAAAAGAGGAGTATTAGATATTGGTTAGTAAGGTCAAAATGCAGAGCTTATATAAACTGCTCGGGGCACGATTACAATTTTAGTGTTTTCAATTTTAGAAATTAAGGATTCAATCTACAACAATGATACTATTGATTTGTAGAAAATTGAGCCACTTGACCCTCCTCAACTCACAGAATTATAGGGAATTAAGTCTACTAGCAGTTCGAAATTTCCGTATGCCTCCTTAATTAAAGCAACGCAGCAATTTGGCTGTGGAATTGGTCTTGGTTTGGTCAAAGTAGGCGAAAGTTGGCATGAACACTTGAGGTATAAAAGAAATTTATCTATGTGTAGCTAGCATATGCCACATTACTTGTTGGGTCCCATTACTTTTTTTTTTTTTTTTAAATGTCACTTCATTTCAACACCCCAAGGGGAAAGATTTCATCACAAATATAAGGAGAGAACTAAAACTACTAAATCGAGACACGAGTTACTGCTTTAAGCACACAGGTTACAAACTCTAAGATGCTCTGCCGAAACAAACCTACACTACATGCTGGTATGGAGACCTGCCAACGAATCAGAAGTAGAGGCTTCAAATAACCCTAGCTCAGACCTCGAACAACAAGTGCAAGGATGAAGTCGACAACCTACCAAAAAAACATAAAAAAAAACATTTAAAAAAAAAAAATTGAACAGCCTCCAAGCCACTGAGTTACTACCCTGAGTTGACTCACTGAGTCGCCCCACTGAATCACAGCAAAGAGTAACAAAACAGATCTGGAAGCTATCCGGCTTCTTCCCTAAAATGAAAGCCAAGCTCCAACGCCGGCCGCTTGCGAAATCTTCAAAACACCAAAATGATGAGAATCCAAAAATGAGTATGCCCCTCTTATTAGTATTGAGGGTAATGGTTACCCTCTTTAATAAGGGTGAGCAAAATCACACTCAATTTTTCATCCTTGATATTTTGGAGCCAATTATTTTTTGGAACAGCACAAAAAAAAAAAAAAAATTCTTTAAAGGGTAAAGTACAGATTACCTCCTTGAGGTTTTTCAGTTTGGCAGATGACCCTCCTGAGATCCACTAATGACCACATTAAAACGCAACCGTTTAATTTTCCATCTAAATTAACGGAAAGTAGAGTATACACGCATTTTTTGGCAGTGGCAAAGAAAAAAAATTAATGGGTAAAGTCAACCAACCGTAAAATAACTACAGTATCCTTTTCTTCATCTTCTTCCTTGAACAAAATCAAAACCATATCCACTTACCCCAACCCAAAATGTTCCCAAAACTGGCGACCACTCACGCCACCCCGCCGCCACCTCCGTACAACACATAAACGATGCCGCCGCCGTTGTGGAAATAAAGGGAGAACAGACTAGTGTCCCTCAATTCCTCCTTAATCGACGGCAAAGGGTCAACGTTCTTGATCTGATCCAACTCGCCATAATTCTTTTCTTCTTCTTCTTCTTCAATCTCACATATGCTCCTGTATTTTGTCCACGTCCCTTCATCGGAACACAAATCTCCTCCTGTCCTCGTCCCGACCACCGACTTACTGATTGTTCTTCCACGGACATTACTGTTCGTCGATTACCAGCCACGAATCAACCCCAAAATTCAGTTTTTTTTTTTTTTCTTGAACGGCCCCAAAATTCAGATTAACAATTTGCCGTTACACAATCTGCAATTAATATACAAACCACAGTACATGTTTCGAGCAAGTGGTGTATCGGTGAATTTGTGAGGTCAATCACACCTATAGAGATGGGTGCTCTGTTTTGTTTTGTACTCATCTGTCAAGGGAAAAAACCTCATGGGGTAATTCGTACTTTGCCCATCTTTAAAAACAAATTACAAAGACTAAAAGAATCTGAAGTATGAGGCATCAAAGCAGAGTAAATGCGAACCCACAAAAGAAGACACATCCCTTACTTCGATAATCATATGTTGCCAGGAATTGGAAGGAAAAGAAAACACCCAAGAATGGCAAGAAGCCAACCAAGGCATAAAATCCCAAAGAAGAAATACCACACCCGAGACCGAACCATGAAAAAAAAGCACCTAAAAGAAAACCCACCCCTGATATGAGTAAGGCTCAATCGTTATGCTGAGGAGCCAATTCTTTTTTGGAGCCAATTCTTGTATGCTTTTTATGGAAATTAATTCTGAAAGCAGTTCTAGAGAATTAAAATTCAAAAACCCTTTTTAGATGAGATTTGTTGGATTCTGATTATGATGATTATTTTCTTTATAATTGAAAACATAATGGTACGTAGTTTCACCTGGATAGCAGTATGATGATGATTATTTTGTTTTGGGAGGTGCAGGGAATGCATGGTTTGGGAGCAAGGAGAATGGCAGTGGTGGGGCTAAGCCCAATTGGTTGCGTGCCGTTGGTGAGGACCCTGAAGGATCTCCCACGCAAATGCGACGATGAATACAACGGAGTGGCACGCTCTTTCAATGCCAAGCTACAGCAGAATTTGGCAACCCTCAAGGCGTCCCTAGGAATGCAAATTGCCTACATCGATATCTACTCTGTCATGATCAGCGCAATTAACAATCCTCAGAAATACGGTCAGCATACATACATATCATTCGTAGTCGATCTTATACAAGAAACTACCGAAATCTGCACCGTTTGCTTTGTAACTAGTGAAATTTTCTAACCATTTCCGAAATTATATTGATCGGATGTCAACCTATGATTTTAGAGCACATTTATAATGAAAAAACAGACACACACACACAGAGATTGCAATATATCCATAAACTCGAAGTGTAATATAGTCTTTACTAGTGTAAACTTACACATGCTTCGCGTTTGGCAGGTTTTAAGGAGGCATCGAAGGGGTGCTGTGGAACAGGGTTGTATGAATATAGCGAAACATGCAGGGGAATGAGCACATGTCCTGACCCATCAAAGTACGTGTTTTGGGATGCAGCTCATCCAACTCAGAGAATGTACGAAATTATTGCTGGTGAGGCTGTGAAGACTATTGTGCATGGCTACTCCAACAATTAACTAACTAATTATGCTTTTGAGTGTTGGCGACATTAATTATGTAATAGGCTAGTAGTATTATGGTTGGTCTAAGCCAGGGTCTGATCTCATCTGTCCCGAAAACCCCAATGTCTCTATGCCGAGGGGTTTTCGTTTTCGGCACAGGAGATCCAGCCTTGTCTAAGCCACGTGGGTGGGCTCAAATAAGGCCAAGGAATTCCGTATTATATTGCCCATGGTTTTAGTTGGTTTTGTAAGTGCATGATTTCGTGAATTCCTCTGTAGGAGACATGTTAATGTGTTGCTTTGTGCGTGTTTGCATAAACTTTGGTATCACTCTCCGTGGTTTGTCGATTTCTGAATCTCTCTTTCTTCATTACCAATTAGCTCATAGACTCCTGGATTTTAATCTATAGTGAGTGGATCTATATACAGAGGTGAACAAATTATTTGTGTTTAATTAGCAGTGGTATGAAATACACGTATTTCTACATTCATAGCAAAAGGTATCCCGAGATATATATTGCTATTTGCTAGGTCCAAAAAAAGGGACGAGATTGCGTGTACGTCATGCATGCGTTGCAACCGTTTACTACATGCAATAAAAATTGATGATGACTTGGAGGGAGTTTTCAGGGATTTTTGCCAAACATGCATAATAATACCCTTTCAAGAATGTTTTTGACCCAAGCTAGGAACTTGACAGGGACAATTGCATTGTACTTCTCCCAGATTATGTGATTAAAAATTTGTATAAAGTGTAAGAATATTTGAAATTGTACAGGGAGGCCGGGGGCCGCTGTGTCCGCCCCAAAATGATGAATTTATTGTGTTTTCTTTACTTTTCTTATCTTTATTTAATTTATTGCCAGAACTCTCCACCGAAACGAAGTAAATGCTCATAACCGTTGCTCCACCTACAGCTAAATGATGAACTAAATGCTCTGTCCTTCCATTTATTTACTAGGACCATATTGTAGCATATTAATTGCAATCATCCGTAGCTTGACATTTTGACCCACATGTTACATCACGTACAGGAATTCGTAATTCATTCGTATCAATTTTTTTCCTTTCATAAACTGCACCTTATAAGTTTTGGGATCCGGGAGGTCTGTGGTGACTAGGGGTGTAGCCACCCAAAACTACACCGTTTTAGGCTTGCAAAGGGTTTAAAAAAAAAAAAAAAACTGTAAGAACCTCTTTGTTGGAAAGTTGTGCAAAAAATTAAGTGCTCTAATTTTCAATCCGTTTGAACGGTTGCGAAGATTTTATTTCTCTGATCATTTTATCCTGAAAGGTCATAATATATTTTTGGCTTTAGGCTCTCATTGGTTAGCCTAAGAGATATTTAATTCTATTACTTTATTAGGGCTAATTAACAAGAGCTCTAGAGTAAAAAATTAATATGATCATTTAGGATAAAATGATCATAGAAATAAGATCTTTGCACCGATTCAAACGGATTGAAAATTGGAGCACTTAATTTTTCAATCATATTTTTTAATATATAAATTGCCTAAAGATGGTTTAAAAATTAAGTACTCCAATTTTCGATCTGTTTGAACCAGTGTAAAGATCTTATTTTTATGATCATTTTATCTTAAAGAGTCATAATTAATTTTTAATTCTAGAGCTCTCGTTAATTAGCCATAATAAAGTAATAGAACTAAATATCTCTTAGGGCTAACCAACGAGAGCCCTAGAGCCAAAAATTAATTATGACCCTTCACGATAAAATGATCAGAGAAATAAAATCTTCGTACCCGTTCAATCGGATTGAAAATTGGAGCACTTAATTTTTTACTCAGCTTTCCAACAACGAGGTTCTTACATATTTTTTTTTAAACCTTTGCAAACCCAAAACGTTGTAGTTAGGCCCCCCGGATCCTAAGTTTTGCTAAGATTTTTGGAGCTTTTTTTATTTTATCCTTATTCAATTTTTTTTCATATTTGTTTACTTTTGCGCCTAACTTTTGTGAATTATTAATACATCTTGAATAGAGGAATCGAAAAAAAAAATGACTTTTATCCAAATATTTTTGGAAGTACCCAAGAAAAAGTCCAAAGCCAATTTTTTTGGACTTTTTGGGTTTTATTTTTGATATTTTCAAAAATATTTCGGTAAAAGTCAAATATGTGTATGTAGGGCCCACAAATCCATGGATATTTGTTGTGACATTTGCGTGTGCTATTAATATAGATACTTCATCACTTTCTTTCTCTATTCCACAGTATAGTGAAACAGTTGTAGTTTCTGTGAATAAAATTTAACCGAGCGAGCTAGGTGCCTGTTTTTGAAAAAAATTATTATTTGCAAATTTTGAGATTCTAATTTTTCAAAATTCGTTTGGAGTGTTTCTCAAAATTTCTACACAACGCATTCTTGGATTCATAGATCCTGAAAAGCCAAAAAAGTAATGAAATTCACAAAATCCTAAAGCTAGGTTTTGGTAGCTTTAGGGATTCTGCGATATCAATTCTCAAAAAATGAATGAAATTCTTATAATTTTACAGTTGCAACAAACATGTTTTTCATCTTCTACTAAAATTTGGAATATAAAATTTACAGCGGAATTTGAAGCTAAAATCTATGTCCGCTATGTTTAGTGTTCTCCATTCTGAACCCATATATCTACGTGAGGGTTAAACAATTCATTACATTGAATGGATGTAACTGAAACTACACCTGAAAAATAACTTATCCTCAAAGCTCATCCACATTTTCTTTCAAACTAGCTAGTGTTATAAAACAAAAATGAACAAGCACCTACATGTCGGATTCGGATGTTTTGTGAGGATCCTTCTATGAGGATCTTATGAGGCTTTTATTGTGGGCTTGACAACACATCAATGAGAAGATTTAATGATCCACAACATCCTTCTTTATTTCTAAAGCAAAATGGCGCCGTTTTAGAGGATAAAAATTTAACGGAGTTGAGTGCCTTTTATTCTTCCGTTTTATTCTTCTCTGCTATGTTTCTTCTTCGCTGTTCCGTCGAAAGCAGAGAAACCCTTCTCAGTTCTTACCTACTCTTCCAAGGTTGAACAATCACCTATTCATCAGGCCATTGCCGACAGGGGTTTCTTGATTTCTCGATTTAAAAGACGGGTTTTTTTTGATAAGTCCGCGCTGCCCCTTTTGCAGAGAATGAGAAACAAAATGGAGTGGTAAATGGGATCAAAAGAACAAGAGAATTTCGAGAGTTTTGTAGAGATAAAAGATGGACATTGCTGGTGGTTAACAACTTTTCTAGAGAGAGAAAGATAAACTCATTTTATTTCTTGAATGTAATACAATTGCAGAATACAAGAACACTACTAGCTATATATACACAAGTGTAACAAACTAGCACTAACAGGTGTAACAAACTAGTGGCCAGCTGTTGGATCACGTGTGCACATGTG
>BPLS01022693.1:0-15234 GCA_019656275.1 Rhododendron kiyosumense
AAGATGTAAAAATAAATTTTACTATGAACTAAATTCAAGAGGGCTACCATTGCCGTTCAAAAAAAAAAAAAAAAAACAGAGGGCTACCATGTTATTGAGATTGATCTAGACATCTACATGGTAATAATCTATTCTACCATTTATTTACCAAACATTTTGAACTTTTACTTGTGCTTATAAAAAGTTGCACCAAACACGTTTCCAACTTATTTGAAGTTTTTTAATTAAGTGGGTAATCAAAATAACTATAACCTACTAATCTAACTTAGAAGTGAAAACAAACGGAGCTATACCATCTGTACAAAATCCCCTCACTTATTTTCATATATATATATAGATGATCGGTAAAGGGGAAAAAAAAAAATTAAACCTTTGGCTAAACTGTCCCTTTGGATTGAGTGATTTGGTAAGTAAAGAAAAAAAGGAATTGGTAGAGTTTCTCAAGAAAATGTAAAAAAAAAATTTCCCAAGATTTGTTTCTCATTGCATCCTTTCCCAGGATCCAACTAAGAAAATACCAAACTACAAAGTGTATGTAGTTGGCTTGAAACCGCCCTCTTTTTAAGGGGTGTATTTGGACTCCTGGAAATTAGGAATGCGACTGGACTCCTGAAAATTAGGAATGCGACTGGACTCCTGAAAATTAGGAATGCGACTGAATTGTTCAATCATGTAACGATTAGTCCTAATTCGGTGGATCACGTATGTTGGGGGAATCATTTTTCATGAGTCTTTGTGCGAATAACTTTCCTCACTTTCGGTAATGTCCCCTTCAAAAAAGTAAGGACACTTGTTCGATAGGTAAAATAGGCCTATAAATTGCATGCCTCAATTATGCTTTGGTAATCAAATGGGCCCGATTTGAAAATCTTCAGTTTCTTATTGCCACAGCAAAGTATATTCGGCGATTGATTTTCACCAGGATAAACAACAAATTCATATAAGCCTAATCCCCAGACATAACCCAAGAATTCATATCAGTTTACAGCCTTGTTAGAAATTTTTTTTTTTGATCCGCAACCTTGTTAGATTACATTTTCAGCCATACTAACTATTTTCCAATTTTCAATATTATGCTTTCTTCGTTTCTTTTTGACTAGAAGAAACAGGAAAAAAATGTTTTAGTTGGGAAATTTTAATTACAGATGGTTAATTAAATACTCGATTTTTTATTTTGATTTTTTGTTGTTCGTGTAATTGCACTAATTTCCAATTTAAACCATATTCTTTTTTTACTTTTTAAATTTCGCTCGACAATTGAGGAAAAGTGGAAAACATAAATTTTTTTGACAAAAAGATCAAAAAACCACCAAAGAACAAAAGTTTCAAAGTATAAAAAAAGTTGCTTTCATGTCTTTGCCTCATAATTATTGTGAACTGGATGCAGATATTCTAGAATACTGCGACAAAGAATTTATTTATGTTCTCTCAAACCTCGGAGGCCCCCCCTCTTGCCTAACAGTTTCCTATTTCTCGCTCAACTATTACACGTCTCTCTCACTCTATTTCTCTATATAGACCGCTGCCGATACACCCGAAGGTAGCAAAGGGTACGTTGTTGTCTTAATTTTTTCAGTCTCTTCCTCTTCGATTACTCAATGATCTTCTATTTACAAATCTGTTTGTGTTCCAAGGTTTTGGCTCGTGCGTTTACAGGTTCAAGGAGAAATGAAAGGCGCCATATGTTGTTGGTATAACTTTGTGATGTTTGGACTGCTCATCATCCATCATGCGGGAGCCATATACTGGGGAACCAAAAATACCGAGCATGCTATTGATTGGGAAGCTACTTGCTGGATTCTCATGGCCGTTCTGTATGTCCTCAACCTCATATGGAGGCCACACGGTAAAGGATTTTGGAAATGTTACAATGGTACAATGCTACTGCTATTGGTTGCGATCAATGTGATCGCAATCTTTTTTGGTTCTTTGAGCACATAACGGTTGGTGCCGCGGTGGATGTGTGTGCAATATTGGCCCAACAAGGGTTGTTTGGAATGCACATTAATTACATTGGGCCGGATACCAATGCAGAAGTAGAAGCAGAATAAGACGATGTGGAGCGGGCAAGACACCTTTAATTTTGTCTGAGGAGACAACATTTGAGCAATGTTACTGTTCCATATTAACTACCTTTACGAGAAGTTACTACGGCAATGTATGAACAAGAAGAAAAAAAGGAACACAACTGGTGGCTTGTTCGTCAATGTGGCAATGATTAATGCGTTCACCCTACTTTGGTCCATCAAAGTCATCCTCTAGATCTATGTGATCGTAACGTTTTCCCTATCAATTGTGTCTATTGAATGGATGTTGGTATTCGAATTTGATAGTAGAAGAATTGGTCTATGCGATCGTAATGTTTTCCCTATCAATTGTGGCTCTCGCTGCCACCATTCGTGCAAATAGGTGCTTGCTGTTGATTTATACACGGGGTTTGTTTGATTCCAATGAACATTTGCCTTGTTTGGATTAATATGAGAGTTCAGAACTCAGTTTGCAAATATACTCAGAAACGTTATGCAACTGTTGTGGATCGTCTCACATATACAGACAGATATAGGCAATCTAAAATCACCACCACTCATTTTACAACTTGTCCTCTGGCACGCCTTCCTTCAGCAGCGCTAGTACGAATAAGTTCGCTACAAGCAGCACCACAAGCTGCGCAAGTACGAATAAGTTTGCTACAAGCAACACCACATGCGCTAGGACGAATATTGTCACTACGAGCAACACCACATGCGCTAGGACGAATATGTTCGTTATGAGCAGCACCACATGCGCTAGGACGAATATTGTAGCCATTGCTCTTCGACTTGCTATCATCGTAAGCCAGTTTTTCGGGTTTAGCCTCTATTGATTTATATTTTTTTTATAAGGGATCGTTAAACCACAGGGGATGGTTCGAAACGTAGGGAAAAGGTGGGAGCAAAGTTAGGAAAGATTTTGAAGGGGATTAAGGGCTATTTAGTAGCAGCAGTGTTCATTGTTTAGAAATTTCATTTTAGCGGGATTACTTTATTTGTTTTCTTTTAGATGGTTGTTAATTTATGAAAAATTGGACCTTTCTGCATTCAAGTAACTATTTGTAACTTGAGTTTTTACATTGGAGTCCAGACTTAATTAGAAATTTGGGTTTTCAATTTTGGTTTGTGCTTGCAGTTCACCTACGTGCCCTTCAAGAGAAAAAAGCTTGAACCTAATGGTCATGTAATTTCCCAGAAAGATAAAGCATTATGAGGAAAACTTATTTACGGAGGCTCCGTAAATTAAGTTTTACAATGCCCAATCTCGTGCGTCCGAAAGTGTTTTGAACGGTTCAAATTTTAGAACTCTTCCAAGGAAGAGTTAGGGCCCTGGAGGAGTTCTTTTAAAATCCGGACCATTGATTGCTGAGACGAACGGTTGAGATTGTGCACTACCCTAAATAACTTTTTCACGTAGGAACCGTGAATAAGTTATTCTCAAGCATCATATGCCCCCTGCCAATTGTTGGCCTTCGGGATAGAAGCAACGCTTAGCTGAATTTGCTAGACCAGCCTCTTTTACTATGGGTCACCTGTAAAGACTTCTGTTAGGAGAAGGCTTGTGATAAGAAAGGAACAGTCATGAACTTTCATATTGCATATTCAAGCAAAAATTTGAGATAACATTTGTCAAGGATGTTTGCGTGAAAATTGGGGGCTCATAAGTTGAGGGGGTCGAAGACGATTAGATACCGTTTTATTCTCAACCACAAACGATGCTAACTAAGGATCAAAAGACACGACGTTTAGGATTAGTTGGCAGAAAACATCAGATTTCTTGAGTTCCAGAGAAGTATGGTTGCAAGATAATTTAAAAATGGAGATTTCAAAGCGGCACCACTAGGATAGGAGCTTGCGGCTTAATGTGACTTGACTTGGAGAAACTTGTGAGGTATAGACATGGTAAGAAATAAGAATTGATAGATTGAGAGCTCAGTGTTGATTTTCTGAGTCTGCACTTTTTTTCCCATCATCTTTGGTGGTTCTACCCAGAATGGCAGAGGGTTCTGGAACCAATGTTGGTTCACCCGTTTCTTTCACTAATTGCCCTAACAATCGCTATGCATTCCTTGATATACTAGATTATGATTCAACTGAAGAAACATCCAATAGACACAAAAAGGTTAGTTGCAAAAAGCTGCAATATTCACTAAGGAGCAATCCAGCAGTAAATTAACTAGGGTTTCACAAAAAATGCAACACAAACCAAACGAGAGAAACCATCTTCATTCTGACAACAGAACAATGTACATCAGCCCTTCCAAGCATAAATGACCTAGGCGTACAAAAAGAAAACCAAAACCACAATTCCGAGTATACAAAAACCATACAGAGTTCATCTTCTCCTTTCTGTAGTAAGTCCAAACAAATTGTCATGATCCATAATAAATGGTTACACTGCTTCCAGTCCAGGATGTTTTTGCTTAAGCAACAGAGAGCTCAACGAGGTCAGGAAGATAAGGAGGTCTGCATGTTTTTTGAAGCAACGTTGTTGTGGAGACATTTCTCAGTTCAAGTTTTATGCCTTTTGCTTTTCGTTGATGTTGTAACCCACGCACAGATCTGCCGCTGTCTTCATCTGAGACCATAAAAACGAGTTTCAGTTCAACGTGGTCCAGATAACTGCAATTCCAGGATCACAATACACAATCCAAAAGAATCCGAAAGAATTGACAAGCAAACACCGATTAGAAAAAGCACGGCTAGAATCCCCACTGAGCCCTTGAAGTGAAGTCTACTAGAAAAAGTGTATTAGAATCATCATGACAACACACATCAACCAGATCAATGAAAGTGAAAAGGTATCCATTAGCGACCACAATCGGCTGTTAAAGATTTAACCACCGACCCCATTTTTCGGCTCACAAACCCCTCCCAGACCCCAACTAAAAGTAGATAAATAACAGAGAAAATAGCAAATCCCTTCCTGCTTTCCTAAAAGAGGATTGGCAGATGGACGAAACCATTTTCTTGAAATACTTAAATGCCCTTGTTTGCATGCGGTGAGTGTATGGTTGGGTAGTGTTGCCGAGGTTGTTTTGGTAGTTTTGCAACCTCTGACTGGTGTTTGGGGTGTGCAGACCTTGATTATTTTTTTTTTACTTTAATGGGTTTTTGGACTTTCCATGTTTTCCTTCCATGTCCTTTTTTTCTTCTTCGGTTTATGCTTTGAGTTTGGGTACGAGGGTCCTTTGGTAAAGTCATGCACCTGCTCTCCCTTCCTCTCCCAAAAGAGTCAGAACAGAATTGATTTTTTCTGCAAAATATCAGAATCAAATCTGATCTCTCTCTCTCTCTCTCTCTCTCTCTCTCTCTCTCTCTATATATATATATATATCTCACACACACATACACAAACAGAGAGAGAACCAAGCCGGAGAAGGTGAAGAGAAAGAGAACTTGAGAGAGAAGAGAAAGAGACGTACCAGCAGGCATCGTCTCCGACGAAACACAGTTCGGAAGTAGTCCGTCTCTGAGACCTCCTCGTTGTACGCGATCGGCACAGCCGGGTTCGGCCCATCGTCCTGCTGGACCGGAGTCACGTACGGCCACTCCGGTGGAAGGCTCGGCGAGACTCTCATCAGATCTATCGATTGCTCAGTAGAAGAGAATATGGTCCGCGTACGGAACCTGTACCAGTCCGAGAGACGGTGAGAGATAGTGTGAGATCGAGAGAGAGATCTGTGGGTGTGGGGTGGGTGAGAGAAAGAGTCATTGGTGGTGCGGCGACGTTGGCGTTCCGGCTTTGGTGGTGTCAGCTCCGGTGGTGGAGAGAGTTACAGGTGAGGAGAGTAAAGTTAGAGAGAGAGAGTTGGGTGAATTTGTTGAGGCAGAGAGTGTTTTTTTTTCCCCCCCTCTGTCGAGATAGAGACTGGGTGAATTTAACAGCAACATTGTTTTAGTAATTTACTTGGGGGAATGGGTAGATGTGGTAATAAATAATTCTTTGGCCTGTTTTGGGCCCAAAAATATAATCAGAATTGTCTATTTTGTCGAGCTCGTCGAGAATTTCAACTTTGTAAAAATTCATGTTAATCGAATATCGATCAATACCTGATCTAACAAAAAATGGATGGTTCGGCCAACAACAAATCAAAGGTCTCTCGACGGCATTTACAAAGTTGATCGATATCCGATTAACATGAATTTTTACAAAGTTGAAATTCTATTAGTTGATTAATCGGATATCAAATATCGACGGCATTTTCTGCATTTTACTCTCACTCGACAACATAACCCAACTTTTTGCAATTTTCTCTCCTTAATGCTTGATCAACTAATAGGAACTTGCTGATAAAAAAAACTAAAAAGAACTTCCAATAAAGATTTTTAGGACTCTTTTTTGTTTTGTCTTTATTAAAAAAACGCGTTTGTTAGTTTTGTATCTCACTTTTTACTTTTATCCAAATATTTTGGAAAATATCCACTCTTTAGCAAAAAAAAAACTCAAATTTTTATTTTTTTCTAAAAAATTGTTATTTTCCAAAATATTTAGTAAAAGTAAAAAAACCTGACTTGTCTCGTCAAAATGAATAAATAATTCACAAATCTTTGGTACAAAATTAACAAACATGATTTTTCTTTGAACACGGACAAAAAATGCTAAAAGAAAAATGCTTAGTGGAACAGGGTCTAAGAACTCTACTATGCGTAACTTGTATTGGCACTGTACTGATCGTCATGCGAGATCCATTTTTGGGTCTCATACGAATGATCCAAGCCGTTAATTAATTCTTAAGCTTGAATATGGGGTTGATGTGGACCGTTGATCTAGCATTAAGGAAAATAAAGTAAAATAAAAATAAGTTGGGTTATGCTGTCGTGGGGAGGAAACTTGAAAATGGAATTGATGTGGCCGTTGATTTTTACTTGGGCAATCCTATCCAAAAAATGGGTAATAATGGACTTTTGAATACTGGAGGGGAGCTGAACTCGGAAATAGAACTGTTTTTTTTTTATCTGCGGGAAATGGAGGTTGACAAAGTTGTATTCCAGAAAATTGATTTTAGTGTAAGTGGTACTCATGCAGTACATACGAGTTGTTAAAAAATGCAATTGATGGCTAGGATGGAAAGGTACCGAACGAATTAAACCAAAAAAAAAAAGGAGAAAAATTTTGTTTCAATCTGATCTATCAATTGCATTGTGCTGCATTAATATCACATGGTGTCTGATTTGCAAATAGAATTCCTCCAACTTGAAAGAGTTGTCTGTGTACCTCGTTCCAAAAACCTTTTTAAAAAATAAGTATTTATTGAAAAAATTTCAAACTTAAAAGTAATGTGCTTATGAAAATACCCCTCCATGGAAAGAACAAGGAAAATATCTACTGCTCCCGTTATCCAGAGATAGAGTAGTTGGGTTTTGGCTATGTAATATCTTTTCTATTGATAATTGTAATGCGATATTATGATGGCTTTTTTCCTAGAGCCTTGAATTTGGTTTGTGGTTAGTGTAAAAGCTAGGGACAACAGAAAGAGGGCAAACTTTTTTTGGATTTTTTAATCCGTAAAAGGAGCAGTTAAAAAAAAAACCCGCAAAAGGACAAGTTTTGGGTAGTGCAATTTTTGTATGGCATGTGTGGAAAACGAGAAGATTTTCAGTGGTGCTGCACGGCGCATTTAGGCCATCTATTTCGGTTTTGGACTGCTCAGATTTGGAGAGAGAAAGTGTTGATGTGAGATGAGAGAGAGTGTTTTAATTTAGACCGTTCAATACACTTTTAGACAGCCTGAATGTGTTGCTCGGGCATCACGTTAGTCGGGTGATGTGGTACTCATCCGGAGCCAAAAAATTCCTCGTAGAGAAGAAATAACTAATAAGGCGAGAGTTGGTCAATGAAACTGGATAAGCGTGTGTGGGTACAGTGCTCTGTGTGTAGAATCTTTGGGTACCAAACATTTATCCATTAGTGAGTAGAGCTTATTTTGGATTCCATAAATTAACTTTAAGCTATTCCTTATTTTTAAAATTATTTGCTTAGTTGCCCTCGATGAATTAACTCAATCGGATAACTGTAAGTTTGATTAGGGCTTTATTTGGCCTAATAAGTCGAATGGTTTATATTTTTGGGTCATTATTTAAACTTTTTTCGCAATTTTTAGTTTTTAATATTATTGCTTCTTCATGATTAGAGGAATTTCAAAGGTAAAAATTACAATCGAAACCTAGATCTTTTGAAGAAAGTAAAAAATAAGTTAATAAGTTGATTTTTTTGGTCTTCATTCAAAAAAAATCTGGGTTTCGATCATAATACAAGGTGTTATAATCATTTGTTTAGCTACGCTCGATTGTATAGTAGTGGTGTAGCATTGGTGGAGTGGTGGAAGTGGTGGTGGTATTGTGGTGGCAGCGGCAGCAACATAGTAGTGGTGGTGGGCTAGAGTGATGGGAGTGGTGGTGGTGGCGGTGGTGGAATGGTAGTGGGAATGATGCCAATGGTGTAACGATGGTAGTAGTGATAGATTAATGGTGAAGGTGCTAAAGTGGTAGTGGAGCAGTGGTGGTGGATTGATGGTGATGATGATAGTGGTTGTGGGTAGCGTGCCCTTTTAGGAGGGAAAAAAGGATTCCGTTCCTTTTCCCTAAAGCCGGGTCGAGAGAGCGTAAGGCGGGACGAGCGCTCGCAAAATACAGAGAGTCGCCACTCGGGTTTGAAGGTCCGACACTCAAGGAACCGTATCTTGAAGCACTTGCCGCGCTATTTTGATTTGAAAAAGTGAAAGCATTAGTCCGTCATAATCATATCTGGGTTCAAGAGCCAAGTTACAAGAGGGGAAGGGTTTTAAGGCACCCCTCTTGCCCAATCCAGAGATCGGTCTCTACTTAGGCATTTTGAAAATATTTGTGATTCTTCTTTTGTTAATCGATTTTTAGCCAATTAGGGCGGAATATCAGTTAATCGGGGATTAAAACTGTAACATGTTTTCAGAATGTGATCGAAAATAACATAGATGTCATGAAATATTGAAAGATAAATGAGATAAAATTCAAAACTGTGACCGGATATTAAACAGTGCCCTTGTATGAATTTGACACAAACAGTGGCCAACTTGTATGCATGGATCTTCATGCATGCAAGTTCTCCATCGCGCGATAAACCCATACAGTTGCGCGTGGGTTGACATCCCACCAACAGGCTGAATTTTATTCCCTTTTGGCTCTGGAATGACCAGTGTTCACCCAGGAGGTAAACCAAACAGTTTATACGTACTGAAAGTAAATAATTATTACAAACACGATGAACAGAAATAAAATACAACCCCTAAACAGTGGGGGTATTGAAACAAAGGTCAAGGACCAAGTTGCCCATGCAAAGGCAGTCTCTGGAAATTGTCATATCATCGCGTGCTAAAGTGAGATCAATGCACGATGGTCTTGACTAGACTTCTAGGAATTGCTCTTGCATGTCTGGGCTCTGAGACATGTTCGGAAGCAACCCAAGGGCATTTCAAAGCAAATAAATGAGTAATCTGAGCTAAGCTAATTGGTTTTAATATGCAAAATAGCTTACCAGTTTCAATCATGCTTCACAATGATTTATATATACTATTACGAAAAACATGAAATAACTAGCATCCTATCCCCACAAGGACCGTTGCGTGTGTCACTAGGTCCGTCGCCCGCAGGAGAGCCAGTGCATGGTTCTTGTAACCCTGCTAACCTTAGGGTCAGGACTGATATTGATTACCAGCCTTGGCCCTGCCAGCCCCCCTTAGGGATCAAAACAGTAAGCGGGCAATAAGTTATACCTTTACTTAAGTGTTTGAAAATGGCTTTGAATAAGTAGGTAATGGTGGTAAAATGAGTGTATAGAGGTGAGTTGAGTTATGAAATAGCAAGAGTATGGTGGATTATATAGCTTTTTTGCTTGAAAATTTGTAACCCTTGTAATGGAAGACCAAAGGAGTTTATATGGGAAGAGAGGAGAGCTTGGTTGGTGGCACACTAGGCTATACAACCAGCCAACAAGGCTGGTTGTGGTTGCTTGGTGGAGAGAAGGGCTCCACAAAGGTGATGGGAGAGTGGGTGAGGGGGTGGTGCCTACAAAATGTTGCGTTGGCGATGAAAAACGGGTTATACAGCTCTGCAAACCCCTGATCATCACAAAATCCAGCTGAAAAAAGGTGATAGGGATAGATGTTGACCATCGCGTGATGATTTGACTAACTCGCTCGTTGGTCAACAGTCAAGGCTTTGACTTTGAACAACACCTGGCAGATGGATCAACGCACAAAAGAACCAGTTCAGCGCGCGATGGTCAAACCGGAGGTCAGGGTTTTGACTTAGGGTTTTGGAAGGGTTCCACTCAGTCCAAGTTCAAACCTTTTCATTCTCAAGACTATTTTTGATCTGATTTATCATCGAGGAAACAAAAAACCAAAAAATGAAGTAAAATGATCGGGAGATCTAGATTGCAGTGTCTATAGTGGTGAAGTGGTTGTGGTGGTGGTGTTTGAAGTGGCGGCGGCAGTTTAGTGATTGTGGTGTAATGGAGGCAATAAGTGATGGTGGAAGAGTGATGGTTGTGCAATGGTGGACGTTATTGTGGTAAGCTAGAGTGGTGGTGGTGGTGCCAGTGGCAGTGGAGTAATGGTTGTGCAATGGTAGCGTTTGAGTAGTGGTAGCGGCATGACAATGGTGGTGGTGGAGTGGTGGAGGTGGTGAAGTGTTAATGGGAGTAACGGTGGTGGTATAGCAATGGTGGTGGTGTGTTGAATGTGATGGCGGTAAAATGGTGGTGGAGTAGTGGTGGTGGTGAAGTGGTGGAGGTGGTAGTAAAGTAGTGGTGGTGGTGGATTGATGGTGGCGGTGTTGAAGTGGTGGGTAGCGGCGGCGATGATGCCAGTTGAGTGATGGTGGTGTAATAGTGGCAGTGAATGATAGCGGAGAAGTGATAGTTATGCAATGGTAGACATTGTTATGGTGGGCTGGAATGGTAGTGGTGTAGCGGTGATGGAATGGTGGAAGTGGTGGTGGAGTGATGGTGAAGGTGGTTAAGTGGCAATGGTAGTGGAGTAGTGGTGGTAGATTGATAGTGATAGTGGTTAAATGGGAGTGGAGTAGTGGTGTTCGTGGTGCTGGTGAAGTGGTGGTGGTGGATTGATGGTGATGGTGATGGTGATGGTGGTGAAGTGGTAGTGGAGTGGTGGTGGTGGTGGCGGCGTGGCTATAGGAGCGGTGGAGTAGTAGCGGTGGTGGGAGGGGTTGTGGTGGTGGTATGATAGTTGAATGTGAATACACAATAATTCAGCAAAAATTATATAACTCAAAGCTACTTAATTTTTTTGCTACTTGTTAGCCTAAATTTTAAATGACACTTAATTTATTAAGCAATGTAAAATATAGTTATCAAATATTGAATCACTTTTTACTTAATTAATTCAATTTTTAAGTGTTGAATTTATATTATCAACCAACCTCATAGATTGACGTGAATTTTGCATTTTTCATTGTAAACATAAATAAGTACTCCTAGAATTTTGCTCAAATATTATTGATCTCCATGCATCGTTGTGGCGGAAGGTAAGGCTATCATCTTGTTCCCCTTACCTTTGTATGAACATCTCAGAACTACTCTGATATACGACAAAGATACTTAATGATGTTGTGGTGGCTATCTTTAGCTTGCATGAGTGAGTGCAGAAGAAGGATAGCAAAAAAGACTCCATTAGTTTGATTTTGGTTGCATTTGATGGTGGCAGTTTCAGAGGCAGGCAGGTTGAGAGAGGGTATGGTTCCGAATCAAGAGAACGTTCACAGTCAATGGGCGATAAGAGGAGGTGCTACTGGTGTAATAAAGAGGGACATGTAATCAAAGAATGTCGAGAGCATAAGAAGGATAAAGCTAAGAAAAGTTCAGCAAATGTAGCAATCGAGGAGGATTCTTATGTTGAAGGTGACAAGCTCACATTCACTTCAGGTACTGAAAAAATAGATTGGGTTTTAGACCCAGGGTATTCTTTTCACATCTTGTGGTAGAAGTACTATGAGGATGGCTAATAAAACAAATAATAAAATTGTGGGTGTTGGGGACAGTGAGAGTTCGCATGATTGATGAACACATGGTGACATTAATTGGGGTTAGACACGTGCCATGTCTTTAAAAAAATTAAATTTGGTTGGGAACGTAAGTTTCGAAAGGTTGCAAGTTCCAGTGAAGCGGTAGAATCCCTGAGTTTCTTAAGGGATAAAAGGTGGTGTTGCATGGTAAGCTAATGGGCACCCTACACAAGCTTGAAATGGTTGTTTTGACTAAGGGAGCAAAAGTCAAGCAAGTACTATGGGATGTGATAATGCACATGTGATGCTGTGGGAGTGAACAAATTGCGAAGAGGCATGCTTGGGCTCATAAGTGAGCATGTGAAGGTGTGAAAGTCGTGCAAATTTTTGGTAGAAAAGAGGTGCACCAAATTGGTGTTCCCATGGAACCTCCAAGCAAGGAGATAAAATTTGTTGATGAGGTCAAAGGCGTGCCAAATAAAAATAGTCTCTTTTGCTTTAAACTTGGTTAGTTATGGCGATCTCCCCATTTTGCAAAAGCAGAAGGAGAGGTGGGGCCATGTCAATTTACGAAGTGAGGTTTACAAGGCGCCCAATGAGGGTTTGTGGTGCACCTAGGTGAGGGGGTTTGAAAATTAGCCCGCTTAAATTAGGAGTTGATTTATTTTGCTTCACCTGCATGGAGTTCATATTGGTTTAGAATAATAATCCATGTGAAATTAAGGACACTCAAATTAGAGGTGCAAATTCAATTACCACACATGTCCACCCATGGAAGTGATGCCCAAGGAATTGAATAATTCCTAATTGGAAAGGTTTTATTCAAAGCAAGTGAGTCTTGTTTAAGAAGACCTATTGGTTAAGGAATTTTGGCTTAGGAAATCATATATTGGAATAAGAAAATGAGTGATATCCGAGCAATAAAGTTACCATTTGTGATGAGGTTTTTTCTAAGATTATAAATACCGATGGGTTATTAGGTTTTTTGAAGGTGTGTGAGATAAACAAAATTGATGAGAATAAAAGAGAAAAATTATATTGTAAGAGTTAAGGAGAGATAAAAACATTAATGAACTTGAGCTTAGGGATTAATATTTTTTCCAACTCATTGTACTTAATCAATATAGTGGAATTCTCTTTTGTTTGTGGAGTAGGTATTAAAACTGAACCACATGAACTTTGTGTTCTTTGTTTTTCTTTGTACTTGTTTAATTTTGTGGCATGCATCCATTGTTGCAAGGGAGTAAAAATCCCTACATTGGCAACCCTTTAACGACGACAACTTCATCTGCAAACGCAATAAACGACTTTAATTGGACCCTAGATCTAGCAGAAAAGGAACAAAATCGAGGGAAAGGAAGAAAAAACCCTAATTAAGCTTCGAGACACAAGTACCGGAAAAAAATTCACCAATGGGAACATCTGTCGAATGCCTTAAAGGCATTACAAGAGAAAGCCCTAACAAGCCAATAACGAAAAGATGTGGGGTGGATGGATAACATTGATGATAAAAATCGCTCTTATCGCTCAAGGGGAATGAAAGCCTATAAAACAATGGGGAAGTGTGATAAAGAAAAATAATACAATTTTATTCCCATGAATTGACATGTTTATAGAATTATAAGAGCATATAGTTTGCAGAATTTTCCAGTCGAAGTAGTTCTCAAGCATTCATCGTCAAGAATGTTTGAAATGCGAAACTTGTCTACACTCAAAATTGCATTTTACAATTTGTAACACTAAGTAGATGATATTTTACAATCCCCAGTTTCAATCGTAACAGGAATACGTCTGGTGGTGAAAGTATACATAAATAGTGACGCTTCCATCACTTAGATTTACGAGCATTTTTAATATAATACTTTTCTTGTGATGACAAGGGCAAGGTGACAGAAATAATTTGAAATTCTCTAGCTTTCATTTTTGTGATATATGATACATGTTCCACATTCCTTCATTTTTCTTTCACGGGCGACTTCCTTCGTGTAGTATTGTTGTCTTTTTCCTTCTTGTGGATAAGTATCAATGCCCTTGTATAATTTGCAATTATTTGTCTGGTGAAAGATTATAGTTCATCGACGTCTCTGGTGCAAACTCTCTCTTACCTTCTCTGTTAGGTTCTTGTCAGTGAATACCAACCTTCGACAAGAGCTTCGATATAGTTTCTTCAATGAGGGTAAAGGTCTAATACATCAAGATGAGTTGGAAAGAGAGCCCTGCATTAGGGGAATTGGATAATTTGGAGTGAAATCATCACCAATGCATAACCGTAATTACCATCATTATATTCCATATTCTGCATTAGTAATTAGTTAGTATTGTAGTAGAACTACTGTAATTGTCCCAAATTTCACTTTAGATTTGCTTAATTTCACCATGCAAATCCAACCAAAACAATACAAAACTATAAGTGGATAAAACATAAGTATTTCTATTATTATCCATAATTCTTATGTCAATTTGGCTATCTAATATGAAAATTATTGATCAATTAATACATTGATCAATAATGAACCAACGCGCGCAGAGTAATATTTTTTTTGGAATTAACATTTTTCAGTTTCAGTTCAGTTATCTACTGAATTAAAATTAAACCAAATGTTGTTAATGAAGTGTGTTCTTCTCTTGTTGTGGATTGCATAACAATAAATCAAAGGCTTCAATTAATGGCTATTAAAAAGGCTTATTCGAGAACCTGAAAGAACAAGTAGTTGATCTTATATGTTTACTCTCACTTAAATTTCATTACTGCATATAATAAAATAGTTAACTTTAATCTTTGGACAAGTAAAACTATCAAGGCTTAATTTATACGCATAAGATAAATCTTTCAATACTTTAAAAAAAAAAATGTGTTTGAAATTTCATGACAACTAATTTTTCCATTGCCATTGGGTTTAGTTGTTGGGGTGGTACTAAATGGTATAAAACTTGCTTAAACAATAGAGAAAGTTAAACGATTAAAAATTTGGTCAAATCTCATTTTCTTGTGAAAAATAGTGTTGTAAATATAAATGTCACAGAACCCCACATGAAAACTTTTAAAGGACGGAGATCTCACTTATGTTTATATGAAGATTTGAATTACATATATATTAGAACGCACTTTGGTTAGCACCTACTCTAGGTAAGATTAAACATTTTGTTTACAAATGTTTTCACAATATTGTACCAGTATAAGAGGTGTTGTTTCACAAACAGG
>BPLS01022696.1:0-10262 GCA_019656275.1 Rhododendron kiyosumense
TTAATGTTCTTGAGGAATAAACCAAGCGTTTCTCTCTCTCTCTCTCTCTCTCTCTCTCTCTCTCTCTCTCATGTAAAACAAGCAACAGACCTTCAATTCAAATGCTCCTTCTTTCACCACCCTGTCCATAGAACCAGAACCCTTAATTAATCGAGCGTTGATGGGGATTTTGTTTCTACTCTTTGCATCTCTTTGTATTTGCATTTCTCTCCACTCCCTCCTCAATCTTTTCCGCATCAAACTAAAACTCCCCCCAAGCCCTCCCACCATACCTTTCTTAGGAAACTTGCTGTGGCTCCTCAAGTCCTCCCAGGATTTCTCCAACCTCGAGCCCGTCCTCCGCCGCCTCCGCGCCAAGTACGGCCCCATCGTCACCCTCCACATCGGCTCCCGCCCCGCCATCTTCATAACCAGCCACGGCGCCGCCCACCGCGCCCTTGTCCAGAACGCCGCTGTTTTTGCCAGCCGCCCGCCCGCCCTCGAGGCGACCAAGATATTCTTCAGCAACCAACACACCGTGAGCTCCGCGGCTTACGGCCCCCTCTGGAGGGTGCTTCGCCAAAACCTAGCGTCCTTTTTGCACCCGTCTAGGTTACATTTCTTCACGAACGGCCGTAAATGGGCATACAGTGTGTTGAGGGAGAAACTCCAGGCGGAAGCCGAATCGGCAAAGGGAAAAGCCATCCTAGTCCAAGATCACTTTCAACATGCTGTGTTCTGCTTACTTGTATATATATGTTTCGGAGAAAAGCTTGAAGAAACGGCCGTTAGAGAGATCGAGGCGGCGCAACGTCCGATTCTTACGAATTTTATTAGGTTCAACGTGCTAAACTTCATGCCGAGGCTGGGAAAGATTGTGTTTCGAAAACTTTGGAGAGAGCTTTTCGAGATCCGGCGTAATCAAGAAAATGTCATCCTTCCACTTATAAGACAACGTCAAGAGAGGATGAACAAGAAGAAGAAGATCGAAAACCACCAAGAAGACACCCCTGACCCTCGAACCAAAATAACCCACCAAGAAGATACCCCCGACCCTCGAACCAAAAAAACCCACCAAGAAGACTTCGAGAATATTGTGCCATACGTCGATACCCTTTTTGAAATTCGGCTTCCTGAAGAGCACGGAGGGAGAAAGTTTACGGACGGAGAGATGGTGAGTCTGTGTTCGGAGTTTTTGAACGGCGGTACGGACACATCCATGACCACATTGCAGTGGGCCATGGCTAACCTAGTGAAGCACCAAGAGATACAAGAAAAGCTAGTTAGGGAAATCAGTCTAGTGGTGAAAGGCAATGAAGAGATCAAGACGGGGGATCTAGAGAAGATGCCTTACCTGAAGGCCATAGTGCTGGAGACCCTGAGGCGGCATCCGCCAGGGCACTTCATACTGCCTCGGGCGGTTACTGAGGACACGGTGCTGGACGGGTACCGCATACCTACGAACGCGATGGTGAACTTCACTGTGGCGGAGATGGGGTGGGACCCGAGCGTGTGGGAGGATCCGATGGAGTTCCGACCGGAGAGGTTTATGAGTGATGAGAGTGGGGAGGTAGAGTTTGATATGAAAGGAGTGAAAGGGATCAAGATGATGCCTTTTGGAGCTGGGAGGAGGGTTTGCCCGGCCATTACCATGGCTCTGTTGCATCAGCAGTATTTTGTGGCAAATCTGGTGAGGGATTTCAAGTGGGAAGTTGAGGATGGGGAGGATGTTGATTTGAGTGAGAAACAAGACTTCACCATGATCATGAAGAATCCACTTAAAGCGCACATCTCCCCAAGGATAATAGACTGATTGGGTGGGGTTTGGATTAAAAAAAAAAGTAGCTAGCTGACTTTTTTTTCCTTGTTTAACTTTTTTTCCAATTTGTCAATTTTGCGTTAAATTTTTGAGATTTATTGATTTGTTTCATTGAGAGAAACCGAAAAAAGTAAAAAAATATAATCGAAACTCATTATTTTTTATAAAAATAATTATGGGTTTCAATAAAAATTTTTATACTTTCTTGATACATCTGATCGAGATGAATTAATAAATCACAAAAGTTTGACGCCAAACTAAAAAATATAAAAAAATTGAATAAAGACAAAAAATGAGAGTCACTCTCAACTTTTTAATTAAAACCCACTCTATTTTTTTTTTCCTTTTTACATTTGTCATTAGAAACTCTTTTAGATTATTATGGTTAAAATATTTTATATTTTCGGGTTCATTTCAACGGGAGCAATTTGAAAAGTAAAATTATATACGGGAGCAATTTGAAAAGTAAAATTATATGAACACGACATGTAAAAAGCTCAGGAAATACCAAAAATAGTCCTGTCTCTTTTGATTTATTTTTAATCTTAATAAATCTGTTTAGTGTTTTGTCAAATTTTCTTACATTCTCGCAATTCCTTGGTTAATTTGAATGTTTATTGGAAGATGCCAGAGGCACATCAATTTGTTGCACCTCAATCGCACCCCTCTCACATATATGTGGGTTCCGAGTATATATTGTGAAATTCCCACAAATGCATATGAGAGATGTGTAGTTGGGGTGTGATACATTGATGTGTCCCTATCATTTCTCTTAACCCATAGTCTTTGAGGGGGTTTGTTCTACTTCTCGCCGGATGGTTGCTTTATTTTTCTTCTTCAAAGCGCCCAAACACCTGGAACAGGGAAAATTTTAATCGCAAGAAAGATTTGCAAGGAACCATGCAAGGAAAAACTCGTTTGGGGTTGCTATGAAGTTTTCCTGCGATATGAGCCGATGAACCACTATAGCTCTAGCTGCCAGTCGACTAGTTGATGATTAATTAGGCTTAGTCCCAGATTGAATGTGTTGGCCGGATCTGAATTAGGTCTCTACCCTAGGTATGTATTTCTACGAGAAACCCATGCATTTTTAATGCCAGGTATCAAGCTACCCCGACCGAGCTCCAAATATCAGAGCATACTAAACTTCCAATAAAAAGCCTTTCAACGGCAATTTGGCATTTCCATGGGGTTCGGCTCATCGTGATGCCAGAGGGGGAGTTGTTAAAGGTGAGGTCCAAGGCAGCAAAGATGATGTTGGAGCCATAGGCAATAAGGGAACATCTAAAAGAGAAATAACACATGATGGGGTGGAAGAGCTGCTTGAAAGCGATGGGTCGGGGTCCCAAGTACATCTCATTACTGGACGGAGAGACGAGCGTAACCAAGAACGCATCTGCTTCGACCTCAACTGTTGTTGCTGCCGGGAGGCCATCCAAGCATACGACTTCCCCCCAAGGACCAGGACTAGTTTTGAAATCCTTTCCATTTCTCTTAAGAAAATAGAACTTTTCATTTTGTTGGAATTGAGCTGGTGGCATTTGAACGATTAGGATGGTACCGCACCGAGGATTTGTAACCAAGTACATTTCTACACTTTTGGTACCATTTGGTAATTGGCACCAAACAATTGGTTTGAGCCAGATCACAATGATGTAATTAATAATTGGTAACTCCTTGCTTTTGCTTTAAACTTGAATTATGGTGAATATTGCACAGGTGCCGAGCAAGGCACATAATTGAATATTGTTTCGTTTTGGTATAAATTCTCTTCAAAAACTGATAGTTAATAAACTTGCTCGATCTTGATGTTTGCATGTCTTTATCTTTATCTTTGCTTTTGCTAATATTTATGCCCTACCCCTACTCTAGGTTAGGTCTTGGTGATATGTCTAAGCCTCCAAGTTTGATCAGTGTTTCATACCAGTTATAAAAGTTGAACAACCTAAGCCAGAGTACTTATAGTTAGTAGTATTGTGGCAGGTTTAGGACATAATACTTCCTGTGAAGAATTGCCGAACTATGTAATCCAGTTGATGTGGCTCGCCCATCCTATTGAATGCCTTGTGAATTTTTTGCTACCTTCTGCTACATTACACCCACTTTCTTTCTTAGTATCAATTTTCTCTTCTCATCATTTTTCCACATGTCTCAAACATACTGTGTGGTCCGTTGATCCTTGATTAAAGTTCCTCTTGGATTGGTTCAAGTGAATCTTATCCGTCTTGTCCTACTTGCAGAGTGAACGCACAGCTAAGACCTGGTCGGAGATACCTGGCAAGGCCCTCCGGCAGAGGATGATAATGTACAGAGAGTAGAGCAAGAGACTAGGATTTTTGGGATTGAATAGTGTGTACCTCTCTAGGGTTGCCTTACTTGATATTTATAGAGTCTGTTTAACTTGCTCTCCAAGTACGGGCATGTGTCTTGCACGAGTCAGTTGATGTCATATGACATCACCAATAAGATATGGTAACCGTTTTGGTATGAGCTGGCACCCCATGTGCACCCGTCATTATCCTTTGGCATAACGGCTTCAGCGCGTGAGGAGACACGTGACACCATAATTGGCCGTACCCGACCTCTGGCCAAGCTTAAAGCAGGAGACTCGCAGGGAGGACTGAGTTGCATATCTTTAAGGTGGCCGAGCTTGACAACTCACTCAGAGATGACCGTTTGGTGAGTGAACCATCGTTCATCGCCAAGCGTCGGCCTCATAGCCGATCCCAGGTTTAGGTACGGCTGCTTCTCCCATCGTTGATCACGGCTAATACTCCTTGACATGGTTCTAGCCATTACGTTTGGCCTACTGCACATACCTTAAGATCTGTCCAGTCAATTGTATTACCTTTGTAATTTTTTGAATCAGGTATTATCTTTGTGCCAAACTGATTATTTCTAAGCATAATGTTACGTAATAGTATATTGAGAAAAAATGTTTTTCTAGAAATAATAGAACATTTAAAATATTTCGGGGTAATTTTGGCAAAATGGGGAGAATTCTGAGTTCTTCCTAAACTATTGCAATGCTATTTTTCGAAATTAATTACATTTTCGTAATTTTTATTTAGTCTTCCATTAGAAATTTTAAAATCAATTGTTCATCTCGACAAAAGATATCAGAGAAGTAAAAATGCAAATAAAAATAAAAAAATTTAAATTGGACAACCCTAAAGACAAGAGAGACGTACAGATATTTAATTTTTTTCATTATTAGTCAATTTCTTAAAATCTTTGGAAGTAGTTTTACTTTTTGGACTCCATTCTTAGAGACGATCGACGGATCCAAAGAATTTAACACGAATCAAATAAAAATTACGGAAAAAAAAAATACTCGAAGTTCTCCTAAACTTTAAAACAAAAATTGTTTTGCCCTTATTTGAATTGTTTTGCATTTATTAGTTTTGCACCCAACTTTTATTAATTATTAATTCGTCTTGACAAGATGTCGGAAAAGTAATAATTTTTTACCTTTACCTAAGTAGTTTTTGAGAAATAACCATTTTTTAGCAAAATAAGTGATAGTAAAAGTTAAAAAATTTTACTTTTTCGATTCCTCTCATTGGAAAAAATCAATAATTCAAAAAAATTTGACACAAAATTAACAAATATCAATAATTAAAAAAAAATTAACGTAAAATTAATAAATGTAAAGAAATTCATATAAGTACAAAATAAGAATTTTGGAATACCGAGAAGGTTAGAGGGGAGCTGCAAGTTTTGGACATCGTATATGTCCATGGGGTGTCGGATTTCGAAAGTGTGAACTCTTTGTTTTCGGGTTAATAACCACTACAGTGAACTCTCTCTCTCCTTTCCCCCCCTCTTTCTCTCTCTCTCTCTCGGTCGCTCTGTGAAGCGTCGGTCGCAGTGTTCCCCCGTGCGTAAGGTCGCGGTTGGCACGTGCGAACCCACTCCTCTCTCATTGGCTGGTGCGTTGCCCCTTTAATTCGGGGCATCTATTCCTGTCTCTCATCTCTTCTCCGTCTCTCACTCATCACACACACATCTCTCTCTCTCTCTCTCTCTCTCCAAGCTGCTAGCAAATCTAACCCTCTACATTTTTTTAGGCGTGTTTATTGTTATCACTTTACAGCTCAACTTCACTCCATTCACTCTGAGCTGTAACCACAGAATTGGATCAAGGTTTGTAATACTATTCCTTCCCTGATTCTCACCAGTTTCTTTCCTTTTCTTTCTTTAACTAAATTACGAATCAAAATTTAGCTGAAGATTGAACAAATAACCACGGAGTCCGATGGATTTTCGTAATTTTCTAGTTTTGATTTTGTCACTGATTCATTTTGAAATGCTGCATTATGTTGTTCCTGAAAAAATTATGATTAAATCCATGTAACAATGTGTACATGCGTGCATAGATTTGGGCCTACAATTGTTTTAAACCTTTGGAGGGTATTGGGGCAGTGAGTTGGATGTTCAATTGTAATTGAGTTGAGGGAAGCTTCTTCTTCTTCTTGGTTTTTTTTGAACGAGAGGCAATTTCCTTTCAAAAGCCTGACCTCGTTGTTGGTCTGCTTCTGCAGTATGTGTTATTGAGCTTGCTAGTGTATGTGCTCACGTCTAGATTTTGGTCGTTTTGAATATTCATGTATTTTGTGATCAAATCTTTGAGGGAAGCTGAAAGACTGGATTTGGTTACCAATTGACTTGGAATAAGGGTCGTGTGGGGTCAGTTCATACGGGGCTTTGGATGATGGGATTGGTCCCACTGACTCTATGTCGAGGTGTCTGTAAGCTGGTTCTGAGGTTTTGATTGGAGCTAGTTCACACTATTGGGTACTTGTATTTTTTTTTTTGTTCAGTGAAATGATCGGCGAATCTGCGATTGGTGATTATGGTTGTCATTTTGTAAGGGTGAAGTGGAAAATGGGAAATTGAAGCCTAAACAGGCATTCTTCAGTCGAAATCACTTGAAAAGTTCCTCATTGTTGCATGAGGTTCTTGGTTGGGTTTAGAAGTGCAGGAACTGCCCAGGGATAGGTCATGGACCCCTTTAGAGACCCAAGGCCCCAGTTGTAAATTTTAGTCATATTAACAGAGAAGCTTTCTAGTTTGTCAGAGCTCTAGTTTTTAGGCAATAGGAATAACACTTTACCATATGCCATGAATAACACTGCTGTATGGAATCATTATACACCACATTTGGAGTAGAAACCCAGTATCTTTTAATGTCTTTGATCATGTGGTGTCCCCTGCAGTTGTCACGCACGGCATCAGTGTGTCCCAAGTCATGAATATCACAATCTTAACAAATTGAAGATTGGAGATACAGTTTGTAGCATTTGCTTCCCCGTCATATCTTTTGTTCTCTGTTATGTGAGTATTTAACCGAACATTGGACGGAAAATGGAATTCAAGAAGGCAAAACTTGGATAAGGTTGCTGTTCTTTTGGCAAGCCTGACCATCCTCTCCATTCTTGTTAACTGAAAGCGAGGTAGTCTTTACTCGAGTTTCCCAAGTTACAGTGGTTTGGATTTCTCTAGTCTACATGTTTACACATTTTTGTATTTGCCTCCCCTTATACACTGTGTAGGGAACTATAAAGTTGCACATCCTTACATTAACTACTCTTGAGACTGGAAATAGCTACTACTTGAGTCACTATGCCAGTTAAATAGTTTGGTGGAAGGATATTATTTAGTTTACTAAAAGGTGCATTTCTGTTAGATGAAAACCTCTTTGGGCCATTTTTGTGCTGCTCTTGAAATAGGTTGGCTTCTTATTAACTTCAACTGGAGATATTTTCTTCAGTAGTTTGGAATTGTTGGAGCATCAGATAGCCCATCTGTTTGTTTTCCTCCCCTAAAATCCAAATGCCTTTTGTGTTATAGGTAGCATATTGCAGTTTTATCCTTATTGTTAGAGCTTGTCCCACATTGGTTAGCTATAACCTCCAAAACTAGTATATGAGCCTTGATGGCCTTTTCACTCATTGTCAATTGGTTTTGAGTTGGATACTTTTACATGGTATCAGAGCTAGGCTTTAGGAGACTTTTGGACAAGACTTTGCTGATTGATTGCCCATTTGTCTATGCCATAAGTGCACCTTGTTTCATTAGGATCTCAATGTTATGGATCCTTTTGTTTACCTCTTCACGTGCAGGGGAGTGTTTGAGCTTGTTCCACATTGGTTAATTATAACCTTCAAAACAAGTTTATGAGCTCGGGCGGCCTCTCCACTGATTGCCAATTGGTTTTGAGTTGGATGCTTTAACACTTGTGACCCAGCGAAGACAGAACCTATCTCAAAATAGATGATTTTGTATGTTCCTTGTAAAGTTCGTTTTTCTCTTTAGATTTGACATTACGTGGCTATCAATTTTGGACTGCTTGAAATCAAGTAGCAAGTGACTTATTTGTTAAGATGTGCTTTTGGCACGAGTTATTGTTCTAGTTTCATGTTGTGTCAAGTTTACGCTGATAAATTACGCGTTTAATCACTAGTAAGTTCAACCAGACACATGGTGATAGACTTCTTTTCCTTCTTCATGTCCTGTATTTTTTTTCTGTTTTTATAGAAACTCTTGGTTGCTGATACAAAAAGAACTATTGGATCTTCAGATAAATGGCGGGTAATATGGTATTTCTATCACGATTCATGAGAAACTTGGGGTGTTTAACGAGTGCTAGGTGAAGTTCTTGCTGAAAAGGATCAACTCGTATATTTCTTAGTTACAAATCCTTTGTATAAAGTCTTGCTAGAATGTGTTTATAATACAGGTAATGTAATGATGGAGCAGGTGGGCCTTGAAGAAACCCCTTGCTATTCTAATTGTTTTGTTCCACTATTGCTGGAATCACTGTGATTTGAGTTTAATTCTTTTTTATCTTCCAGGAATTTGTCCATTTTTGTTTGTTCTTCGGCTGCTGGACGGCATCATCCACCGGATAACTTATGTTCAAGGGAGAAGCTAGATGATTTTTAGTGGCTTCGTAATTGACCAGTGCCACGATTGGAAGCTTTCCAATGAATTGTCAAAGGCCTTTGATTCTTTGTGTGCTTGTGCTTTCAGTTGTTATGGACAATACCAGAGCTCTCAGTCTTGATGGTACGGTGATATACTATGTGTGTCTGTTTTTGTGTGCGTGTAATTATTTCCTTTTATCCTCACTTTATTCTCCTGCATTGTTAGTGGTAGTTAGTGGGGAAGTCAGTCCTGAATATTTTGCTTTCGTACCCACATATTTATGCTGGAGATGATTCCTAAGTTTGCTAACTTTGCTGCTGGCACTTGAATGTGCTACGATGAAAACTTCAGACCTACTAAGTCGACGTCATATTTCAGAGCTTGATTCGTTGTATTTGTATGGAGTATTATGTTAGAATCACTCTGAATCTCAGTGAGTGGTGGTTGCAAGCATTGGACTGGGTTAGGCTAAATAAGTTTTCTCGGTCCAACTTCATTACTCCATGCCATGTGGCTTCAGATACAAATTCGTCTCTCTCTCTTTCTCTCTCTCTGGTATTACTGTGGTGGTATTTGAAAACCTTTATCTTGATATGTAGGTGAGGCTCTCATAAGCTTTAGAACAGCCATTCTCAGTTCCGATGGTGTTCTACTTCAGTGGAGACCCGAGGATCCTGACCCCTGTGGATGGAAAGGAGTACAATGCGATCCAAAAACACTGAGAGTTATATCTTTGTGAGTTTGAAGCCACAATGTTTTAGACCTTTTGGATGAGAATTTTTGATTGCTTGCTATTGTATATGCATTTATCACCTTCAAAATAAAAAGTTGATTTACTTTTCAGTTATATAGCACATTATGATTTTGGGGTTGCCATTACCTTGTCATCGAACGTATACTATTATGTTTTTGAGGAAGCAGTGACAATAATTAGTTCTTTTCTTTTTCATATGATGACTATGAGATTTATTAACTCTTATAGGAGTGTCCTCAATTTTTTGCAAATGTATAGTTTTGCGAAGCAAGCAATGGTGTCCTTATATATATATATATATATATATATATATATATATATATGTATAGGGCCCTTCTAATGCGGATGCCCGCATTGAAGCAAGTTGCGGACCACACCATTTCTCCCCTTTCCCAATTGAATTTTGATGATCCGAGCCGCTCAATGTGTTCAGAACGTGATTTTAAAGGTACCCGCAAGAAATCGGAAAAAAAAATGACCCGGAAAGGGCTTGGTTTGAGTAGTTTTTATTTGAACCGTTCAATAAAAAATAAACAAAAACTACTCGAATGAAGCCCTTCCCGGCCTTTTTTTTTGCTGATTTCTTACGAGTACTCTTAAGATCATGTTCTGAACACATTGAGCGGCTCGGATCATCGAAATTCGATCGGGAAAGGCAAAGTCCGCAACTTATTTGAATGCGGGCATTCGCATTAGAAGGACCCTGTATATATGTATATGTAAATTGTATTGAGAATGAATTTCTAGGATTTCACTTGTTTGACTTAACCTGAAATCCCC
>BPLS01022698.1:0-13746 GCA_019656275.1 Rhododendron kiyosumense
ATATTCCAAAAAAATTAAGTTTCAACCTTAGCAACTACATTTTGTCATAACATTACATTAACAAATTCGATTCAACTGCATATCGTCATAACCTTAACAGCTGTGCTTTTCCTAACTAGTTTATTTTCTGATATTTGGTTCCTCAACTCCTCTATCTCATGCCTGCCTGCTTCTTGATATCTGACCAACTCACGAGCATGGTCCAACTTCTTTTTCGGTGCTTTCACCATCAGGGCCATGTTGGATGTGTGCTGTCCTTCTAGCTAGCTAGGCTCCAGATTCAATTCAATACTTTGAGCAGCTCTGTGACATCTGCATGTCGATGTTTTGAGGTTATAACCTGTCTCGCCAATCCTTCCTTTGAATTAATCCAAAGCACTGCTAGGTGCAACCGAAGGGTTATAAGGTGCAATCTGATCTGAAATTAATATAAAGGAAATGAATCCATGTGAAACCCACTAGTGAATAAAATAGTTTAAAAAATTAGGGATTTAAAAGGAAGGAAAAACAACTCGTAGAACTGCCATTTAACAGTAAAAGGGTCTGCAAGTAATCCCAGAAATAGTTGGAAGCTCAATACACATTCACATTTTCGATATCAAACTTCCACAACTTTCATACACTTTCCGAGTATTTCAAAGAACTTTTAATGCAAGTTAAAATTAAGGTTGTCATGGGAGTTCATTTTTTTTTTTTTTCCCAGAAATACAGTATATACTAAGCTGATGCAAAAGTTAGATTTTCTTGACGGTACGTAGATTTGAGTCATTTGACAGAAGATACATTTAAATGACTGAATGTTACAGTAACCATGGCAATTTCCATAGCATCCAATCATCAAGCATGTCCAAACTTATGCAGGATTTTTCTTAACTCTCACTTTGGTGCTTTCCACATATAATTAGAATCGATGTAAAATCCTCTTACCAATACTAGAAAGAAAATGTTGGTACAAAAGTCGTCGTAGCCGATGAAAGTGGATAAACAGAGATGCTTCAAGTCACGTTACAATGTCGCTTTCTTTAAGACGATATTCGCCCCCACCAATTCGAGGGAATCTGGTGTGCACCGGGTTACAGCGAAGCCGTCTCCAAGATAAAATGAAGCCCAGTCTTCAACTGTTGTCTAACTGCGTTATGCACAAACGAAGAAAGACCCGAATACCTTTGGATTTTGCGAGCCTCTTAAGTATAATCGTAGGAGATAATTCTAGAGAGAAACAACAATCAGAATGGTTCTGATTCTGTCACCTCAAATTGGTAGAACTCTTTACCTTTTAGGGAAAGACTACAATACACACCCCTTATTTAGGTGTGTATCATATGCATCCCCCAAAATGTTATGAATTATAGAGAAAATGTTACGAATCGTATTGCTAAAAAGTTACGAATCGTGTAAAAGTTACGAGATATACCAAAATGTTACGAATCATAATAAAAATGTTATGAATTGTACTGTTGAAAAATTATGAATTCTAGGACAAAAGTTACGAAACATGTTAAAATGTTATGAATAAACCATAAAATAGGTGCATATGGTACACCCTTTTAAAAGGGTGTGTATTGTAGACTTTCCCTACCTTTTATAGGCAAAGATCATGACTGTTAGCCAAAGATCGCATCTCTTGATTTAATCACAATAATCATGTCTATCCATAATAGCCATGTCTATTCATGCGATCCTAATAGTCATACATTTTAATTAGATCATGTCTATTTATTTAACCTGAATAGACACATCTTTTGTAACGACCCGGATTTTTGCCCTATTTTTTTTCGAATAAAGTAATTGATTTTAATCAAATAGTCTATAGTAATTGATTAATTATTTAAAAGTGTTATTAGATTAAACCAAAATCTAGATTATTATTTTTCGTAACCAAAAATTTGTTTAGCAAAATTTTAATTCAACTTGGAACGACCCGTAATTTTATCATTTATAAAATCATTTAAAGAGTATTGTTTGTAATAATAAAATTATCTTAATTATAATTATCTAGTAGATATATACAAACAAAATTAATTTAGTCTTAATTATCTTACTTTTAATTTATGTTAATTGCATGCATGCAATCCTATCATCCCTCCCTCTCCTACTCAGTCTCTAACTCCTCTCGGAGCACGAAAAGCGTCCATAATTCGTCCATTCCGAAACCCGATAGAATACAACCTCTTTAAAATCCAATTTCAATCGAAACTCTTCAAATTCTTCTATATATACCCTAGTACGTCGACTCTAGGGCACACCACGAAATTTACCACGTCCCACCTGTCCAGAAAGGAGAGAAAAACAGGAGAGATTGGAGCTCCAATCAATGGAGTTTTAGAGAGAGAAAGTGAGAGAGAGAGAAGTGGGTTTTGTATCGACGCCCAACCAAAACTCAAATTGACCGTTCGTAATTGTTTTCCCAATCCCAAGCATCGCTAAACATCATCTAATTCGGACCCAAGGTCTCCCGATCGAAGAAACCGAAGTCACCTTCTCCAAAAATTCAAGTTTCGTTTTTTATTCAATTCGATCCAATCGAGGTATTATAATCCATTCCAACCTTCCCTCTAAGTATATTAAGTATTTTTATGCATAACCCAATAGCCCAAATGGACCCATGCATCGAAACCCGTGGAAAAAAAGAACGTTTCTGCCGGATTCACTATTTTGATATTATTTTTGAGCCTGAAACTTTAATTGTAATTATTTAAGTAGAAGATGACCCTTATGATATTTAATTTAAAATCTTTTTGATATTAATATTATGAAAAACTATTGACTTGATATTATTTTTTACAGTATAATATCATCTTAGTATAAAACTTTTTAGTTATATCAGTTCAATTTATCTAGTAACTTTAAATGTTTCGAAAGTGTTTTGCGACCTCCCGAACACCGTTTTCGACCCCCGAACTATTTTTCCTAGACTTTTCATATCTCAAGGATCATAACTTGTTAAGGTCATATTTTTTTTATTTAATTATCTATTTATTAAATTATTTATTAGTTATCGTTCAACGTTTACAAACGAAAATTTGTTACGACCTTTCAATCTACGTTTTAACACTCAAACTAATTTTTTTTAGACTTATTGAATCTCAAATACAGTAACTTGTTAAATTAAATATTTTTTTTATTTAATTCACTATTTATTATTATTTTTAAAGTAATTCCAATCAAAAATTACTTTACGATCGTATAAACTTTATTATGAATGCCCGGATAATTTTATTTAGACTCCTTACTGTCCAAAGATGAAATTATGTCAGTCTCAATATTTGTTTTTATAATTAATTATTTATTGTCTATTTACTTCACTTTCGGTCACTTTAATTAACGTTTTCATGTAAATTAATTCTTCGACCCTCCGAACCCAACTTTTGACATTCAACTAATTGTAGAGGACCTTTAGAACTCTTATTCGGTCATGATTAATTATTCTAATATTTTTATCTAATTAATGTATTTAATTAGCTTTTAATTAATCTAATTATTCAGAAATAATTAATAAGAGCCTAGAAAATATTTTATTAAAATATTTATAAAAGTCCTACTTCATTATTGACATTCTGGCCATACGATAATAAGGGCAACGGCCCATTCATAAAAGGTTATGTGATTGCATTGCTGATTATTTGTTTTAATTACTGTTTGGTTTAATTGTATATTGCATCGATATCTGATTTGATTGCTAGATTGGACCCTAGAGACATGGGGTGATATGCGAATAGAATTCATTTAGACGATGCTAGATAATGGATGAATTGAAAAGTTTTATTTTTAGAATGCCTGCAGGCGAGAATTTGAGATGTGATGAGATTTGTGATGAGATTGAAACTGGCGAGAGTCCAGTGATGAATTGATAGACTGGCGAGAGTCCAGTGATGAATTGAAACTGGCGAGAGTCCAGTGATGGTTGTGATGATTGTGAAAGCGGTATATAAGATAAGCGAACCCTAGTCATGATTCAGGCATGATAAGCTTACCCCTTGTTGTAGTTATTGGGGTGCACACTCGGTATATAACTTAGGTGTACCTGCGACAGCAAAGGGAAGTGACCTCATGGGACCGAGCATGGCTAGCGGTTGGGGAGGAAAGATCCCGCGGAGGAGATCTTAGATTTCACGATAGGATGATGGATAGTAATGAACTGGCTTATGTGAAAAATCTCTGTTTTACTTCTTCGTATCATTTTATCCTGCTGCTTGCTGTAAAGTAAGAGGGGTGGTTGGGTTGGATTATTCTACTGGGTGATTTATCACTCACGGATACGTCTGTATCCTGGCAAATCGTTTGCTTCGGCGATCAATTTGCCAGATGGCGCAGGATTCAGTGACGGTGCAATTCAACGCAGAGAGAACATCAGGAATGGAGATCCAGTATGCTTGGAATCTGTATCAAGTCTAGAGTCGGCTCTGAAGTTAATTTATTTTGAATTACTAAATCTATCTTGAGTTTGTAATAATTAAACTTTATTCAGGAAATTATATTTATTTAGCAAGTTTTCCTAAATAATTATTTTATTTTACCTCCGAAAAGTCGGGGCGTTACATCTTTTGCCTTTAAATCCAATAAACATGTTCATTCATATAACCTGAATAGACACACCTTTTGGATTAAAACCGTTCACCAATATTCACATTTTATATCCATTACATATTTTGGAAATGTTCCAACAGGAAATCCAAATTCAACTACAAAATTGGATGCGACTACACCGGTTGCGAGTACAATAGTCTGAAACCTTTGCCGAAAATAGTAGTAACAGAGTATGATGGTTACCTCCATGGAACTACCATAACTTGCTGGAGATACATGTTGTATAGCATCAACAGATCGACATCCTAAATAATCGAATTTTTTTCAATCCACGAATCGACACCCAAAAGCAATTTTATGAAGGGAATTGACTTCTACACTCTGATTTTTACCACATACACTCTCTTTTTTGTCTTTATTCATGTGAATTTACCTTTTTGGCCTTTCATAAGTTCACCTTTTTATATAGTAAGGGCCAATAGAGTAAATTCACACTAAAAAAAGACAAAAAAGGGAGTGTATGTTGTAAAAAGAAGAGTATAGAAGTCAATTTCCTTTTATAAAAACTGAAAAAAAAAAAACACCTAATTTCTTTGCGTGTGCACATTAGTGAAAGAATCAAGTGTAGATTAGTAGAGGGGGAAGTGAGAGAGAATATATGGTGGTGGCAGTGGCGGAGGGAGCATAGGACGAGCGGAGGCATGCGCCCCCACTCAATTTTTTTTAAAATTAAAGCATAATTTGTATTTTGTCTAGTTCATTATATTTTATAAATTTACTTTTAATCTTTTTAAAATCATCCACAGTGATATAATAAAAAATGGATAACCAAAAGTTGACACATTAGCTTTTGATGATTCATTTAAGAGGTTGTTAAGCTTAACAATGTTGATATTCATAATGGTCACTTTTAGCCCATAACCAAAATAAGGGGTCCACCATAATTTCACACAATCTCTCTCTCCCCCTCTGTTTCCCGCCATTCACTTCTCTCCATTACGTTTTTTTTTTGGGCAAAAATATATCGAATATATGGTATTTTTCCTAGTGTTATCTATCAAAACAACACGAAAACATTTTTTTTTCTTCCTATTCTTGTAGCCTATATCACAAACCCACCACTCTTTTAATCTTTCCAAAAAAAAAATCAAATATCACTACAAGAAATCAAGCTTTTTGCGAGGATCATAATTCCTCGCAAAATCCAAATTTTTCCTCGCTAAAAGCCTTTTGCGAGGAAATTTCATTCGTCGTCGGTTCCTCGCAAAAATATAGTCTCCGATTCTCTTTTGCGAGGAATTTTTTTTTCCTCGCAAAAATGATACATTTTGCGAGAAATTGGCTTTGTCGCAATTGAGTACACCGTTTAGTGAGGAAATTAATTGGACACTATTATTAAACAAATTAGTCGCCAAAAGTGGGCCGTTCCTTGCAAAAAATATCTCATTGGCGACAAAGTGTTTCCTCGCTAAAACAATAAATCTTTTGGCTAGGAATAGATTCCTCGCAAAAGACTATTCCTTTTGCCAAAACAGGTCTTGCTTTTTGCGAGAAATATTTTCATCGCAAAAGGTGATTTCTTTTTGCGAGGAAGAAATACCTCGCCAAAGACTTTTTTTTTTTTGTGACAAACCGGTGAATCCTTTTTGCTAGGAAACTTGTCCCTCGCAAAAAAGAAATTTCTTCTAGCAAGGAATTTTTTTTCAAAAATAGTTCTTTTTGCTACAAACAAAATCATCACACAAAAATATTAGTTGCTAGATATTTTCTTTTGCTTCCTGTCATGATTTCGAAGACATAATTCATCAAACTCAAAAGGCAATAGAATAACATTAACTTAAACCAATTAACATTAGTCAAAACATGGTATCTTAACCTTAATCTTCTTCAATATCCAAAACAAAAGCCGAAACCCCCCCGAACATAGCATCAAGTATCAAAGGCAAGAACCATAATCCAGGGACTATATAATGTGTACTGCCATATACCAAAAACTAAAGGCATCCTTCTTCCATCTAGTAGTACCAAAACATAAGACAAAAGGCAGCTTTGTCCCTCCAAAACATCGTTCATCTCATATCTCTTACTACAGTGTATCTTCATCCACCAAATGATCACCATCAATTGTTGAGCAATCTGCATGTAACACAATAAAAAGCTTTACAAATTATAGTCATGAGTAATAATTGATTGCAATATGTCATCACTACTAAACATGAATATCCATAATAGCTTAACGCATAGATGGTGACTTATCCACCAGAAATAAAGCAGCAATAGAGTCCTTAAACATATAACACTAACTATAATGAGATGCTTTAAAACTAGTCTCTTAACAACAGTCCAAGAATATAAGCTTAACAACTTAGTTTTAGATCCAGCATATTTAAGGCTGAAATTAGTTGATGAGCTAGGAAATACAAGAAAAGGAATACAAGCAAACTGGTTTCAGATATTAGCTTCCACTGGTACAATTGCTTTAAACTGACTGTGGTTGACTAAACCAATTTATAGGGATCAATCAGGGAGTGATTCAATGAAACAAGTAGAGATATGAAAAGTAATGTTGTACCACCACTCAGCAAGTGAAAACCATTTAACCAATACATAGGTGTATCCCCCGCCATATACTTTCGATTCCCTAACACCTATTTTTTTAAAAAAAAACTTGTAAAGATTGATTGACGACCTCAATCGCTCAACAAGGATGAGCTAAAGCCATAAAAAGTGCAGCTTTGCTCAACCCATAAAAATGCTAACTAACATTCACACTTTCAGCACTTATACCATATTTTCTGCAACTAAAATTCAATTTCAGTATTCAAGACTCGCGGAGCAGACCTTTCCTAAACTGATTGTACTGTTTCTATAGGTGACAGTCCCTGTAGCCAAACAAACCACGCAGAACCAATAAACCAAGAAAAAGAAAAGCAAAACCCTTAATGGAGCCGTACCCGCAGCCAACATTCGATCATAGTTATCCTGTGGAGAGTTGGCTAGGCTTCCAGCTGGGAATAAAGCCTTACAGAAAAGTGGGTCTACAGGGTCAAGCAGGAAAGCGATAGTAGCAAGAGTCCATTCCCTCTTTCTAATCTTATTTGCAACAATAGTCTAGAAAACAATTGGAACTTTTCTCTCATTCAATAAAGGAATGTTTCCAAAATTCCGATAGTTCGCCGAATAGAACACACGGTGCAGAGACCTATTTGTTTGGAAATCGAATTGGACAGAAAGATGGATCAGAGCATGCCTAACCGTACTGACTTAGGGAAGGGTCAATCTCCTCCCGACAGATCCCGACTATGAGATTTCATAATGAAAGCATCAATTAACTAATAGGTATAGGTAGGTGTAATATGTTATAGCTGGCAACTCCGGAGCTGTAGCAAAAGGCTTATTGCTTATCAAATAAAGTGCCTACCTTTTCATAGATTTTATATAGAAGAACCTTAAGCTTTGAAGCAAGTGGTCTATGCTAGCTTGTTTTCGAGAGGAAGAGTACGTAAGTTTAACAATTGTGTCTTAGTTTCAGCAAATTTAAAGCATAAATTAGTTGCTGGAAATGTTCTTTCAGGGCAAAAAACACCCCTATAATTGCTGAAATTACGTGTCAACACAAGGATTACAATAGAAAAGGCAAGGAATAGATACTCACTAGCATCATTGGAAGGCATGTTGCGACCATTTTGTAGTTGCATCAAAAAATTTAGTTGGGATTGCATGGTAGCCATGTTTTCTGCTAGCTGCTCAGTGTTTTTACAAGCCTGTGCTGCTTCCATTAGAGCCCCTTGTATAGCTTCTTCTCTAGCCTCTTCAGCATCTCTTATGAGTTGTGCCCGAGAAATTTGGCCAGATATTGATGACTGTACATGAGATCTCCTCATCTGGCTTTGGAGTAGAACCATTTTCCATCGATTGATCCTTAAGTTGTTTTAATTTGTCCTGCAAATATCATAGTAAAGTTACGCCTAGGCGATTAACTAACATGTCCACGCTGGTGTAAGTTCATTTTTCTAAAAAAAATAAATACTACATATTCATGTAGCCGTAATAGAATAGATATTAGCCACTTTTGCCACATATCTGATCACTAACTTAGTAACTTTTCCTAGGAACTCAAAAATATCGAAAAGCAAAACAAATATCTATATGAAATACCACAAGTAAAAGGTATGTCCATGAAATTGTCAACATTCAAAAGTAGATCAAATGTTCAAAACTGTGCCAAAATATCACAATCCAAAATGTATGCATATTGCCTAAACTACATGGAATAGAAAACTAGTCAAAAGTCGACGATGCCAACCTTAACATCTTCCCGAAAGAGCTTTCAAAATGATAGGTTGAAATCATGCTTTTAGCTAGACTGTCCTATTACATGCAATGTAAATGACGAAGAATAAGAACCAAGTTTATCTTTTAATTAACTCCCATGGTATTAGACGTAGCATTCTGTATTGAATTCCACCAATAAAGCATAATATATTGTAAATTGCTCACAACTACGGCTCTAGGAAAAAAGCACTAGTATGCATACACAAAATCTGAATGCACCATCATTAGCATCATAATCCCATAAAGCAACATAACTGAAATTGGACCAATACAACTGCATGGCCCTAGGCCAAATAATAGTCTAAGTCAATAGCAAGATAAGTCTAGCTAGAAGCCCATCTTCACTGGGATAGGAGTAGAACAAACAGTAGGACACCTTTACAATCAAAATGACTCAGCAAAGCCTTAGTAATTGATTTCATGTTTGAGAAACATTACTCATGTAAGTCCACAAACTCCGAGGAATCATATGAAATGCAGTCGGATTCCAATCTTGAAATGAAACAATGAGCATAACACTTCCACAATGAGGTTGACTGAGAGAAAAATCATGTTGATTGACTCGACGGAAAAATGCAAACACTAGCATTCATAGACCTTGCTGTATTCAGAGATCAACTACAAAAAGAACCTATAGCCACCATTTTTCCGTTTCAATTTGAAAGTTGGAGCTTCATGCAGACTGCTCAAAATTTTCAAAGACACGACTGCCATTCTTTTCATACAAACACTAATGATAGTAGTACCCAAAAAGTTATTTCCAACAAAGTTATATCAAAATGACATAAGAAGTTTATAGATTGTAGCACACATTTCCAACAAAGTAAATTCAGTTCCTATACAATGTAAGAATGTACCTCCATTAGAACATTCGATGTCATGACTTGCGTGGGATGATCTTTCATGTGCGTGTGGAAAAGCTTGATCAAAGGGGCCATTCCAACCGTCTTGAACATTAGATATGCAATGGAAAATTTGTAGAAGAATCTAAACAAATACATACAAATGCATCCAAACATGGGGCAGTGAATGATGGTTTTTTTCCTGAAATTGGTTGTGCTTAAGCTGAAATATCATCTTGGGATGCTGAGAATGAAGTTCTAACTACTTGAAATGAGGTTTAGAGGTTGGAAACACCTCTAGTAAGTGCTGAATCTGCTGTATTGCTGGAAATAGTTTTCAAGAGCTGAAGTTGTGTGCAAAAGAGCAAGAATTACTTGTTATGTGCTAGAAATTGATAGTACATGCTGTAAATGTGAACCCAGTTGCTGAAAATGTGAATTTGTATGTTAAAACTGGATGTGTAGATGTAGGAATTATATGTTAGATGCTGAAAATAAGCTTTTTGACTGCTGTGAATGAGTACTAAGAGTTGAATTGCAACTGAATTTGCCAGAACTTGTATCGGAGATGTGGGATGTAATGACCCTAATTTTTTGTCCTAAATTTTCTAAAATATAAAAAAAAAATATATATATTTATTGTTAATTCAGACTCTAATAATTTATTTGATTAATTAAACTAAATACTTTATTATGGAATTAATGATTTCACTTAACTCTAAATCCACATGAATCATAGAAAGAATGAAAAAGGAAAAATATATAATCAATTCCTTTCCCTCCCAACCGAACCAATTATCCTAACTAACATCCTAATTTAACTAAACCTATCATCTTCTTAAACAACATACCCTATTATCCCTTGAACAACCATCTTCCTCCATCAAACACCCAATTATCCTCTAAAGAACCATATTCCTCCATTTCACTTCCATCAACCCATCACCTATCTCCCATGTCCAGCCATATACGGCTGTCCCCTTTTCTCCTAGCCAATAGAAACCCAACACACATTTGAGAGGCCTTCCTCTATCTCTTGGTCCAAACCCATAATCTTTCAGTGCACTGATCAAAAAAATTATAGTCTAAATCAGCTCTCCTATATTACACCCCTCCCTAATCCGAAAATGCAATCACACACACACCACATTCACCTCTGGAAACCAGTAGAGAGAGAGAAAGAATAGAAAAAGAAAGCTTCCAAGCTCATCAATGGAGGTTTAGATTAGAGAGAGAGAAGTGGGTTTGTCTATACACTCAACCACTCCACAAATTCGGGTCTCCAATCACTCCAACCATCATCAATCATCTCCAAACGTCTCACTCGACAGTCCACAGCCATCCGAGAGTCCCGTCTCCAGTTGTCTTCTCCGTTCCGCCGAGAATCCAAAAACTCGTTTTAAGCTTGTTCGACCGGACCCAAGGTAGATTAATCTCTCTCCTACCATCCCCTAAGTATATTTAGTCCCTAGTGTGTTGTTTTGATGTTTGGAAGTAGTGAAAATCACACCCAATGTATCAATAACCAAACCACCATAGCCATACTCTGTTTTTTTTGGTTTCTGTCGCCACTGGAAATGAAGACAGTTGAATGTAGAATGTTTCACTATAGTTTAGTTCCAAAGTAAGATATTTGATAGATTACTATGCAAAGATTTGGAGTTATGCGTCGACATCCATCTAACCGAGCCCATTCTGTTTTTCGGTCGAGTTGGCGTAGCCCGTGCGAATACGCCTGGAAATGAAACATATAGCAGCAGGAGAAGTGTTCTTATTACTGTTAGGCCCGTAGTTGTATGATTATGGCCATTTAAGTATAGAACTAATTGTTATTAGAATATTTAATCACGGAACATGGTCAGTCAAACCCATGGATTACATGAATATGTTTATAATCATTTTTTTTCCTTTATGCTTGGAACTAATGCTGCGGTAAGGTGGTAAGTATATAATAACTAAAAATTTATTACTAAGTAGAACCTTTAGTTAGTTAGTAACAGAACTGAAAAGCAAGATTATTACTAGGATGTAAAGAAAGAAATTCAAACAGTACAAAGGTCAACGATCCCGTCATAAGATATTATGTGTTTCATTTACTCGCTCAATATCAATTGCTATGCTCATTTTCACATTGAACGTATCATGTTTATTGATTAAGTTATTATGGATTTATTAATTGTTATACTTGCTACCCATTGAAATGTATTACATTATGAATTGAGTTGTTATTGGAAATATGATTATACGTGCTAGATCGGACTTAGGATCACTGGGTGGTTTACGATGAGAGAACTGGTAGACGTTGTTAAGTTAATGGAAATCAGATAATGTGTGGAGAGGGTGTGTGTTGTGGAAATCTGAAATGGGTGACCAGGTAGGGCCCAGTGATCAAATGGTGACCAGGTAGGGCCATTGTGATCTCAAAAGTACTATGGTTTTGAAATGGGTGACCAGGTAGGGCCCAGGGTGCTAATCGAGACCCAGTGTGTGATGTGTTGTGTGCGACCCTAACAGACGGTTACGTCATGGGTAACTTAACCCCTTGTTATGGTCTGAGTGAAACATATTTGCTTAAGACCCCGGTGCAGGACAAGCAAGAGGTGGGTTGTCCCATGAAACGGACGGAGTTAGTGGTATGGGAGGAAAGGATCTTGTGGAGAAGATCCCTAGAATTCATTTAAGTTAATGGATAGTAAGAAAATGATGATGTGTTACTCTTCCGTGCTTTCTTTGTTAATAACTGTCATTATCTAACTGCCTGGTTGTAAAGTAAGGGGTTAGTAGGGTAGGGATTTATCTACTGAGTGTCGACTCACGGCGTTTTACGCCAGGTACCGAGGAAGAGCAGTACAATCAACCTAAAGAACAGTACCCCGTCGAAGATCTCCAGAATCAAGAAGGGGAGTTCATAGAACCGTGGGTGAACTACTAGAAGAAGCTCTGTTTATTTTAGTATCGTAATTTCAATTCCAAAAGTGCTTGCACAATTGTCGAACTCTATTTTATTTAGTAATATGTAAGACTAACTATGTCGACTTCAATTTTAATGATTATAGACTTCCGCTGTTCAACCTTATTGTTTCTCAAATCAAGTTTTAAAGACAATAATTATTGTAAAAAGATTTAATTAACGTTCCGAAATTCGGGGCGTTACATGGGAATCAATTGCTATATTTATTTAAAGGAGAGAGTATAGAGAAAGTGGTTGCTAGTGTTCATTTTTATGTCCATCTCTATACTAATACTCACATGTGTGGATTTATGTGTTGTATGCTAGGTTCGGAAGCGGCGACGAGTACTGCGGCTCCACGTAGGGAGTCAGCTTGTGTTCGTACCATAGATCAAACAAGCTAAAACTTAAATCACCACTACCCATTTTGAGCTGAAAAAACCAGCTGAAAATAAAAACCAACATAGAAAAACAAGATTCTCAATTCCATTTCACATTCTTCCCTAAACCTAAGAATCAACTAAACTAACTATTATGCTACACGCTTTTGCCTTTCTCATTCCCTACAAGTTACAGTCTCAGTAGTTTCTCAGTAACTAAACACAGAACAACCAAATAACAACCCAATAATAAAAAAAAAAACAATTTATTCATAGCAATCTATACCCATTGATATCAACAACAATCAAATAACAACCCAATAATCAAAAAGCCTAACACATCTCTGGCTATAGAACCCACCTATATATACATCTCCTCACCTGTATATACATGCACACGCCAATACAACAAATCTCTGCCTATAGAACAAAAAAACTGGTCATTTGGAACAAAGATAAAACAAGTTTATTACAAGGAAGGTCGAAAACCCACTTGAAGCACTACGTTCTACCTATTAATGTTGATCGAACTATACTATGATGTCAATAGGGGAAAAAAATTCAAGGAATAACAAGTAAACTAAAACAGGGGTGTTCGGTTCCAAAAGTGGTGGCCGAACACGGCGTGGTTTGTGACCGAGGTCAGTGGTGTGCGTGCGTGCTTTTGTGTGTGTGCAAGAGAGAGAGAGAGAGAGAGAGAGAGAGAGAGAGA